>JAREIK010001792.1:203798-275503 GCA_029783825.1 Sapria himalayana
CAAATAAATTAATTATTTTTTTATTTGTCAATCTTTTTATTTGTCATTCTTTTTATTTGTCATTCTTTTTATAAGTTTATATTTTTATAAAAATTTAATTATTTTTATTTCTATTTATTATAATTTTTTATTACTCATTTTTATTTGTCATTCTTTTTATAAGTTTATATTTTTTTTGATTAAAAATAAATAATTTAAATAATATTTGTCTTACTATCATTTTAATTTTTTAAACTAGTATACATTAATAATTAATCTTAAATATCATTTTAATTTTTTATTTTAATTAATTTTTAGTTTATTTTAAACTAGTATACATTAATAATAAATATCATTTTTTATTTTAATTTTTAGTTATAATAAAGATAAATATTTTAAACAATATTTATCTTATTAATAATTGTTTATTACTTTTATATGATCATTATTATAATATATATTAATAAAATAGTTTATATTGAATTTATATGATATATAATTATTATGATTATTATAACTTCATATTATATTCACTTTTCAAAAAAAATTATAAATTATTATATTTTCAAAGGTTATAACATTCAAAAATGAGAAAAAATAACCAAAATAAATTTTTTGTTATTTTATTTTTTATATAAAACCTATAAACCACTAAATGACTAAATTCTAAAATGACTAAACTCCTAAACAACGAAGCTCATAAATACTTAAAACATTAAATTAGTATAGTCCAAATAATAAATCATAAATCTAATTTTTATTAGTATTTATTATAATTTTAAATATTATTTTAATTATTTATCAGTTTATTTTTATAGAAATATTAAGTATTTATGATTCAAAATCAAAGTAAAATATTTTACTAAATATTAATTTTAAATTTTTAAATTTTTGTATCCATTAATAAGCCTATATATTTTTTGATGAAAAATAAATTATTTAAATTATATTTATCTCACTAATAATTTATTTTTTAATTTATATTTCTATAAAATTAAACAAATAAATAATTAAATTTTATATTTAAAATTATAATGAATACTAATAAAAATGAGATTTATTATTTATTATTTAGGGTATAACTATTTACTTGTTTATGTTTTTTGTGGTTTTGGGGTTAATGAGTTTATTGATTTATATGTTTAAATATTTAGGTGTTTATAGGGTTTTTTTAATCAATGAAATAACAAAAAATTTATTTTTATCAATTTTTGTGATTTTCAAATGTTATAACCTTTAAAAATAAAATAACTTTTTAATAGTTATAAAATATGAATACAATACTTAGTTATATTAATCTTAAAAATTATATTTGTTGTAAATTCAATATAAAAAAATTTATTAATATATATTATTATAATGATCAAAAAATAAAATAATAAACTATTATTAATAATATAGATATTAATTAAAATATATTTGTAGAAACCAAAATAATTCAAAGTCAAAGTAAATTATATTACTAAATTAAATTTTAAATTTTTGAAATTTTGTTTATTTTTATAAGCTTATTTTTTTCATAAAAATTAATTTATTTAAATTATATATGGCTCACTCATTCTTTAATTTATAATTAATATTTCTATAAAAATAAACTAAAAAATAATTAAAATGAATATTTAAAATAATAATGAATACAAAAAAAATGAGATTTATTATTTATTATTTAGGATATATAAGTTTAATGATATAAGTATTTAGGGGATTTTGGTGTTTAGAAGTATAGAGATTTAAATGTTTAGGCATTTAGTGGTTTATAAGGTTTATTTAAATAATAAAATAATAAAAAAATTATTTTTGTGATTTTTTATCATTTTTGAAAATATAATAATTTTTATATTTTTTTCAAATGTAAATATAATATTTAGTTATAATAATCTTAATAATTATAAGACTTTTAAATTGAATATAAGTAATTTTATTGTCAGATTTATAAAATTATCAAATAATAAATTAATAAACTTTTATTAATAAGATTAATAGTAATTAAAATTTAATTACAAAACCTATATATAATGATTCAAAAACAAAGTAAAATATATTACTAAATAATAGTTTTTTGTTTTTAAATTTTTGCTTCTTTTTATAAGCTTATATTTTTTTTGATTAAAAAATAATTATAAAAATTATATTTGTTTAACTCATTATTTATTTTGTAATTAATATTTCTATAAAAAATAACTAATAAATAATTAGAATGAATATTTAAAATTATAATGTATACAAATTAAAATGAGATTTATAATTTATTATATGTGGTATACTGGTTTAATGGGTTGATTATTTAAAAGTTTTGTCATTAAAAAGTTTTCAATTTATGTTTTTAGGCATGTAGTGGCTTATAGGTTTTATTTATAATAATGATCAAAAATTAAATTAATAAACTATTATTAATAATATAAATAATAATTAAAATATATTTACATGACACAATGATTCAAAATCAAATCAAAATATATTACTTAATAATAATAATTAGATTAAAAATATATTACTATATAATAATGATTTAGAAGAAAGCAAAATATATTACTATATAATAATTTTTTGTATTAATTTTTTTTTTCTTTT
This sequence comes from Sapria himalayana, assembly GCA_029783825.1. Taxonomy (NCBI): domain Eukaryota; kingdom Viridiplantae; phylum Streptophyta; class Magnoliopsida; order Malpighiales; family Rafflesiaceae; genus Sapria; species Sapria himalayana. Next base: position 206,349 of record JAREIK010001792.1, read on the forward strand.
AAAATAAATTATTTTTGATTTTAATGAAAAATAATTTATATAACTTATATTTGTCTAACTCATAATTTATTTTGTAATTAATATTTATATAAAAATAAATAAATAATTAAAATGAATATTTAAAATTATAATGAAAAAAATAATTTTGAGATTTATTATTTATTATTTAGGGTTATCGGTTTAAAAGGATTATTATTTATTATTTAGGGTTTTAAAGATTTAGGAGTTATTGATTTAAGTCTTTAGTCATATTGTGGTTTATAGGTTTTATTTAAACAATAAAATATCAAAAAAAAAAATCTTTTTTTTATTTTTTCACATTTTCAAAGGTTATAAATTTGAAAATATTATAATTTTAATTTTTTTTTCAAAAATGTATACAATATTTAATTATAATAATCATTATATTTATATATTATATAAATTCAATATAAAAAATTTTATTAATAAATATTCTAATAATAATCAACTAATAAATTAATAATCTATTAATAATAAGATAGGTATTAATTAAAATATAATTACAATATTTAAAATAATTCAGAAGCAAATAAAAATATATTACTATATAATAATTTTTTGTTTTTAAATATTGTTTCTTTTAATAAGTTTATCTAAATTTTTTTGATGAAAATTAATTTAAATAAATTATGATTGTCTGACTCATAATTTATTTTTTAATTAATATTTATATAAAAATAAACAAATAAATAATTAAAATAATATTTTAAATTATAATGAAAAAAATAAAAATGAGATTTATTGTTTATTATTTAGGATATTTCTGATCACAAAATTTATCTATTTAGGGTTTTTGAGATTTAGAAGTAATTCATTTTAGTATTTAGGTAATTAGTGGTTTATAGGTTTTATTAAAATAATGAAATAACAAATAAATTATTTTTGATATTTTTTCAAATTTTAAAAGATAATGACCTTTGAAAATATAATAATTTTAAAGTTTTTTAAAAATGTGAATACAATATTAAGTAATAATAATAATTATAATAACAATATATAATATAAACTAAATATAAACAATTTTATTCATAGATATTATATCAATTATCAAAAAATAAATTAATAAACTATTATTAATATGATAGATATAAATTAAAATTTAATTACAAAAACTAAAATGATTAAAAATCAAAGTAAATTTATTACTAAATAATAATTTTTGTTTTTTAGTTTTTGCCTCATTTTATAAGATTACATATTTTTTTGATAAAAAATAAATTATTTAAATTATATTTGTATCACTCATAATTTATTATGTAATTAATATTTCAAAAAATTATTTAAATTATATTTAAGGTTTACGAGTTTCAAGGTGTAAGTATTTATGGGCTTTGGCGTTTAGAAGTTTAGAAATTTATGTATTTAGGTATTTAATGGTTTATAAAGTTTTATTTAAACAATGATATAACAAAAATTTATTTTTTGTTATTTTTTCTCATTTTTTAAGGTTATAACCTTTGAAAATATAACAATTTTTAATTTTTTTTAATTATAATTACTATATTTAGTTATGATAATAATAATAATTATATATCATATAAATTCAATATAAACAATTATATTGAAAGATATTATATTAATGATCAAAAAAAATTAATAAACTATTATAAATAAGATAGATATTATTTAAAATATATTTGCAAAACCTAAATTTTATTCAAAATCAAAGTAAAATAAATTACTAAATAAAAATGTTTTTGATGTTTTGCTTCTTTTTATAAGTTTATATTTTTTGTTCTAAAAAGTATATTATTTAAATTATATTTGTCTTCCTCATAATATATTTTGTAATTTATAATTCTATAAAAATATACTAAAAAATAATTAAAATGAATATTTAAAAGTATAATGAATACAAATAAAAGTGAGATTTATTCTTTATTATTCAGATATAGAGTTTTAATGGTTTAGGTATTTTGGTGTTTTAGGGTTTAGTGATTTAAGTGTTTATGCCTTAGTGATTTATTGTTTTTATTTAAAGAATTAAAAAACAAAAAATTTACTTTTTTGTTTTTTTTAATTTTTGAAGGTTATAACCATTGAAAATATAAAATTTTAATTTTTTTTAAATGTGAATATAAAATTTAGTTATAAAATCTTAATAATTATATATAATATAAACTCAATATAAATAATTTTATTAATAGATATTATAATAATGATCAATAAATAATTAATAAACTATTATTAAAACGAATGATATAAATTAAAATATAAATGCAAAATCTAAAACGATACAAAATCAAAATAAAATATTTTACTAAATAATAAATTTTTGTTTTTAAAATTATGCCTATTTTCAGAAGCTTATATTTTTTTTGATGAAAAATGAATTATTTAAATTATATATGCCTCACTAATAATCTATTTTGTAATTAATATTTCTATAAAAATATACTGATAAATAATTAAAATAAAAATTTAAAATTATACTGAATAAAAATTAAAATGAGATTTATTATTTATTATTAATGTATACCAGTTTAATGGTTTTCAGTTTTAAAATTTTCTAAAATGTGAATACAATATTTAGTTATAATATTATTAATAATCATACATCATATAAATTCAATATAAACAATTTTATTGATAGTTATTATAATATTGATCAAAAATTAAATTAATAAACTATTAAAAATAAGATAGATATTAATTAAAAAATATTTACAAAACCCAAATTGATTCAAAATTAAAGTAAAATATATTACCGAATAATAATTTTTAAATTTTAAATTTTACTTCTTTTATATGCGTATATATATTTTTTGAATAAAAATAAATTATTTAAATTATATTTGTCTCACTCATAATTTATTTTGTAATAAATATTTCTATAAAAATAAACTTATAAATAAATAAATGAATATTTAAAATTATAATAAATAGAAATAAAAATTAGATTTATTAATTATTATTTTTTATATAGTGGATTAATGGTTTATGTATTTAGGTATTACAGGGTTTAGGAGTATACTGATTTAATTTTGTATGCATTTAGTGGTATATAGATTTTATTTTAAAATTAAAATAACAAAATATATATTTTTATTATATTTTAATATTTCCAAAGGTGAATTCAATATTTAGTTATAATCATTATTATATTTATATATCATATTAATTCAATATAAACTATATTATTGATAAATATTATTATAATGATCAAAAAATAAATTAATAATCTATTATTAATAAGATAGATATCAATTAAAATACAATTACAAAATCTATAATGATTCAGAAGCAAACCAAAATATATTGCTATAGAATACTTTTTTATTTTGTAATTTTTTTTATTTTAAAAAGTTTATCTATATTTTTTTATTTAAAAAAAATTTAAATAAATTATATTTGTTTAACTCATAATTTATTTTTTAATTAATATTTATATAAAAATAAAAATATAAATAATTAAATTAATATTTAAAATTATAATGAAAAAAATGAGATTTAATATTTATTATTTAGGGTATACCGGTTTAATTTAAATTATATCCGTCTCACTAATAATTTATTTTGTAATTAATATTTCTATAAAAATAAACTGATAAATAATTAAAATAAAAATTTAAAATTATACTGAATAAAATTTAAAATGAGATTTATGATTTATTATTAATGTATACCAATTTAATAGTTTAAGTATTTAGAAATTTTTTCGTATAGGTGTTTAGCGATTCATGTTATAGGCATTTAGTGGTTTATTGGTTTTATTTACAAAATAAAATAACAAAACAAATTTGTAATTTTTTGTGATTTTCATAGGTTATAACATTTGAAAATATAATAATATATGAAATTTTTTGAAATGTGAATACAATATTTAGTTATAATAATATTAGTAATTATATATGATATAAATTTAATATAAATAATTTTATTGAAAGATATTATAATAATGATCAAAAATTAAATTAATAAACTATTAATAATAAGATTGATATTATTTAAAAAATATTTACAAAACCCAAATTGATTCAAAATTAAAGTAAAATATATTATTGGATAATAATTTTTATTTTTTAAATTTTTACTTCTTTCATAAGCTTATATATCTTTTTTTATTAAAAATAAATTATTTAAATAATATTTGGTGCACTCATAATTTATTTTGTAATAAAAATTTATATAAAAATAAACTAATAAATAATTAAAATGAATATTTAAAATTATAATAAATTGAAATAAAAATTAGGTTTCTTAATTATTAAGTAGTATATAGGAGTTTAATGGTTTATCTATTTAGGCATTACAGGCTTTAAAAGTTACTGATTTAAATGTGTATACATTTAATGGTTTATAGGTTTTATTTAAAATTAAAATAACAAAATATTTTTTTATATATTTATATTTTCAAAGGTTATAACCTTTGAAAATATAATAATTTTTAAATTTTTTTCTAATGTGAATTCAATATTTAGTTATAATAATCATTATTTTTATATATCATATAAATTCAATATAAAAATATTATTGAAAAATATTCTAATAATGATGAAAAAATAAATTAATAATATATTATTAACAAGATAGATATCAATTAAAATATAATTACAAAACCTATAATAATTCAGAAGCAAAGCAAATTATATTAATATATAATAATTTTTTGTTTTTAATTTTTTTTTCTTTAAATAAGTTTATCTATATTTTTTTTGATGAAAAATAATTTATATAAATTATATTTGTCTAATCATAATTTATTTTTTATTTAATATTTATGTAAAAATAAACAAATAAATAATTAAAATGAATATATAAAATTTTAATTAAAAAATGAGATTTATTCTTTATTATATAGGATATACCAGTTTAATTTAAATTATATATGTCTCATTAATAATTTATTTTGTATTTAATATTTTAATAAAAATAAACTGATAAATAATTAAAATAAAAATTTAAAATTATACTTAATAAAAATTAAAATGAGATTTATGAATTATTATTAATGTATACCAGTTTAAAATTTTAAGTATTTAGAGGTTTTGTCATTTAGGACTTTAGCGATTTATGTTTTTAGACATTTAGTGGTTTATAGGTTTTGTTTAAACAATAAAATAACAAAAAAATTATTTTTGATATTTTTTCACATTTTCAAAGGTTATAACCTTAGACAATATAATAATTTCAAAATTTTTTAAAAATGTAAATACAATATATAGTAATAATAATCATTATAATTAAAAATGTGAATACAATATATAAACAATTTTATTGATAGATATGATATCAATTATCAAAAAATAAATTAATATGTTTTTATTATTATGACGTATATAAATTAAAATATAATTGCAATACCTAACAATATTCAAAATCCAAGTATAATTTATTACTAAATAATAATTTTTTTAGTTTTTGCTTTTTTTTATAAGTTTATATTTTTTTTTGATGAAAATAAATTATTAAAATTATATTTGTATTAATTATAATTTATTTTGTAATTAATATATTAATAAATTATTTAAATTATATTTAAGATTTATGAGTTTAAAGGTTTAAGTATTTAGGAGCTTTTGTGTTTAGGAGTTTAGAGTTTTAAGTATTTAGGCTTTTAGTGGTCTATAAGTTTTATTTAAACAATGATATAACCAAAAATTTATTTTTTTTATTTTTAAAATTTTTCAAGGTTATAACCTTTGAAAATATAATAATTTCTAAATTTTTTTCAAATGTAATTATAATATTTAGTTATAATAATCTTAATAATTATAAGTCATTTAAATTCAATATAAATAATTACATTGCTAGATATTATAATAATGATTAAAAAAAATGTAATAAACTAATATTAATAAGATAGATATTATTTAAAATATATTTGCAAAAGCTAAATTTATTCAAAATCAAAGTAAAATATATTACTTAATAATAATTTTATTAATGTTTTGCTTTTTTTATAACTTTAAATTTTTGTTATTATAAATAAATTATTAAAATTAATTTGTCTTACTCATAATTTATTTTGTAATTTATAATTCTATAATAATAAACTATAAATAATTAAAATAATTATTAAAAATTATAATGAATACGAATAAAATTGAGATTTATTATTTATTCTTCAGGATATACCGGTTTAATGGTTTAAGAATTTAGGTGTTTTTTGGTTTAGGAGTTTAGTGATTTAAGTTTTTAGATCTTTAGTGATTAATAGTTATTATCTAAAGAATTTAAAAACAAAAAATTTAATTTTTTGAATTTTTTTTATTTTTGAAGGTTGTAACCTATGAAAATATAATAATTTTAAATTTTTTTAAATGTGAATATAATATTTTGTAATAATAATCTTAATAATTATATATAATGTAAACTAAATATAAATTATTTTATTAATAGATATTATAATTATGATCAATAAATAAAATAATAAACTTGTATTAATAAGAATGATATAAATTAAAATATAATTGTAGAATCTAAAATGATTCAAAATCAAAATAAGATATTTTAATAAATAAAAATTTTTTATTTTAAAAATTTAGCCTCATTTTATAAGCAATTATATTTTTTGATGAAAAATAAATTATTTAAATTATATTTGTCTCACTAATAATTTATTTTGTAATTAATATTTATATAAAAATAAATTGATAAATAATTAAAATGAATATTTAAAATTATAATGAATACTAATAAAAAAAAGATAAATGATTTATTATTTAGGCTATACCTATTTAATGGTTTTAGTTTTTTGTGGTTTTGGGGTTAAAAAGTTTATTGATTTATATGTTCACACATTGAAGTGTTTATAGGCTTTATTTAATCAATGAATAACAAAAAATTTATTTTTATGAATTTTCCTAATTTTCAAAGGTTATAACCTTTGAACATATAATAATTTTTTAATAGTTCTAAAATATGAATACAATACTTAGTTATAATAATCTTAATAATTATATTTGATGTAAATTCAATATAAAAAATGTTATTAATATATATTATTTTGATGATTAAAAAATAAATTAATAAACTCTTATTAATATGATAGATATTAATTAAAATATATTTGCAGAACCCAAAATAATTCAAAATCAAAGTAAATTATATTACTAAATAAAATTTTAAATTTTTGAAATTTTGTTTATTTTTATAAGCTTATATTTTTTTACATAAAAAATAATTTATTTAAATTATATATGTCTCACTCATTATTTATTATGTAATTAATTTTTCTATAAAAATAAACTAAAAAATAATTAAAATGAATATTTAAAATTATAATGAATACAAATAAAAATAAGATTTATTATTTATTATTTAGATTATATAGGTTAAATGGTTTAAGTATTTAGGGGGTTTTGGGGTTTAGGAGTCTAGAGATTAAAATGTTTAGGCATTTAGTGGTTTATAAGTTTTATTTAAATAATAAAATAATAAAAAAATTATTTTTGTTATTTTTTATCATTTTTCAAGGTTATAAACTTTGAAAATATAATAATTTTTAAATTTTTTTCAAATGTGAATATAAGATTTAGTTATAATAATCTTAATAATTATAAGACATTTAAATTCAATATAAGTAATTTTATTGATAGATATTATAAGAATGATCAAAAAATAAATTAATAAACTATTATTAATAAGATTGATAGCAATTAAAATATAAATGCAAAACCTATAATGATTCAAAATCAAAGTAAAATATATTACTAAATTATAATTTTTTGTTTTTTAATTTTTACTTATTTTTATAAGCTATATTTATTTTTTGATTAAAAATAAATTATTAAAATTATATTAGTCTCATTCTTTATTTATTTTGCAATTAATATTTTTATAAAAAATAAACTAATAAATAATTAAAATGAATATTTAAAATTATAATGAATACAACTTAAAATGAGATTTTTTATTTATTATATATGGTATATCGGTTAATGGGTTTTTAATTTAGGGGTTTTGTCATTTAGACGTTTAGCAATATATGTTTTTAGGCATTTAGTAGTTTATAGTTTTATTTATATAAAAAAAATAAAAAAAATTTTGATTTAATCTGATTTTCAAATGTTATAACCTTTAAAAATAAATGAATATTTAAAATTTTTTGAAATGTGAATACCATGTATAATTATATTAGTTTTACTAATTATATATCATATAAATTCAAAATAATCAATTTTAATGACAGATAGTATAATAATGATCAAAAGTTAAATTAATAAACTATTATTAATAATAAAAATTTTAATTAAAATCTATTTGCATAACACAAAATGATTCAAAATCAAATCAAAATATATTACTAAATAAAAATATTTAATTTTCAAATATTTCCTTTTTTTTATAAGCTTATATTTTTTATTGATTAAAAATAAATTATTTAAATAATATTTGTCTCACTCAAAATTTATTTTGTAATTAATTTTTCTAAAAAATTATACTTTAAATAATTAAAATGAATATATAAAATTATAATAAATAGAAATAAATATGAGATTTATTATTTATTAAGTAGTATATAGTTGTTAAATATTTTATGTATTTAGGGGTTTCGGGGTCTATGAGCTTACTGATTAAGTAAGTAAGCATTTAATGTTCTATAGGTTTTATTTTAAAAATGATATTACTAAAAATTTATTTTTATTTATTTTTCATTTTTTAAGGTTATAACCTTTGAAAATATAATAATTTTTAAATTTCTTTTCAAAAGTGAATACAATATATATTTAAAATAATCATAATAATTATATATCATATAAATTCAATATAAATAATTTTAATGAGAGATATTCTAATAATTAATAAAAAAAAAAATTAAAAATCTATTATTAATAAGATTGCTATTACTTAAATTATAATATCAAAACCTAAAATGATTCAAAAGCAAAGCAAAATATATTACTTAATAATAATTATTTGTTTTTAAATTTTTATTCTTTTTATAAGCTTATCTATTTTTTGATGAAAAATAATTTTTATAAATTATATTTTTAACTCATAATTTATTTTATAATTAATATATATATATATATATATATATATATATATATAAAACTAAACAATCAAAATTATTTTTTAAAATTAAATGAAAAAAATAAAAATGAGATTTATTAATTATTTTTTAGTGTATACCAGTTCAAAGGATTATCTATATAGGGGTATCAGGATTTTGTAGTTTAGTCATTTAAGTGTTTAGGCATTTAGTGGTGTAAAGGTTTTATTTAAACAATGAAATAATAAAAAAAATATTTTTTTTTATTTTTTCACATTTTCAAAGTAATAACCTTTGAAAATATAATAATTTTAAAATTTTTTTCAAAAGTGAATATAATATTTAGTCATTATATTTATATATCATATAAATTCAATATAAACATTCTTATTTATAAATATTCTAATAATGATCTAAACATAAATTAATAATCTATTATTAATAAGATAGATATAATTTAAAATATAATTACAATTATTAAAATGATTCAAAAGAAATGCAAAATATATTAATATATAATAATTTTTTGTTTAGAAATTTTTTTTTCTTTTTAAAAGTTTATTTATAGTTTTTTGATGAAAAATAATTTATATAAATTATATTTGTTTAACTCATAATTTATTTTGTAATTAATAATTATATACAAATATACAAATAAATAATTTAAATTAGATCTATATAACTAATGATTTATTTTGTAATTAATATTTCTATAAAATAAATTGATAAATAATTAAAATAGAAATTTAAAATTAAACTAAATAAAAATTAAAATGAACTTTATGATTTATTATTAAAGTATACCAGTTTAATTGTTTAAGTATTTAAAGGTTTTATCATTTAAAAGTTTAGCGATTTATGTTTTTAGGCATTTAGTGGTTTATAGGTTTTATTTAAACAATAAAATAAAAAAAATTTAATTTTTTCTCATTTTAATAGGTCATAACCTTTGAAAATATAATAATAGTTAACAATTTTTGTAATGTGACTATAATATTTAGTTATAATAATATTTATAATTAAATATCATATAAATTCAATATAAACAATTTTATTGATAGATATTATAATAATGATCAAAAATTAAATTAATAAACTATTAATAAAAAGATACGAATTAATTAAAAAATATTTACAAAACCCAATTTGATTCAAAATTAAAGTAAAATATATTACTGGATAATAATTTTAAATTTTGAAATTTTTACTTATTATATAAGCTTAAATACTTTTATTGATAAAAAAAATTATTTAAATTATATTTCTCGCACTCATAATTTATTTTGTAATAAATATTTGTATAGAAATAAACTAATAAATAATTAAAATAATTATTTAAAATTATAATAAATAGAAATAAAAATTAGATTTATTAATTATTAAGTAGTATATAATAGTTTAATAGTTTATGTATTTAGGCATTATGAGGTTTAGTAGTTTACTGATTTAACTCTGTATGCATATAGTGGTTATGGGGTTTATTTAAAAAATAAATAAACATAAAATTTATTTTTATTATTTTTTGATATTTTCAAATGTTATAACCTTCGAAAATATAATAATTTTTTAATTTTTTTCAAAAGTGAATTCAATATTAGTTATAATAATAATTATATTTATATTTCATATAAATTCAATATAAATAATTTTATTGATAAATATTCTAATAATGATCAAAAAATAAATTAATAATCTATTATTAATAAGATAGATATCAATTAAAATATAATTATAAAACCTAAAATGATTCAAAAGGAAAGCAAAATATATTACTATATAATAAATTTTTGTTTTGAAATTTTTTCTTCTTTTTATAAGTTTATCTATATTTTTTTGATGAAAAATAATTTATATAAATTATATTTATCTAACTCATAATTTATATTGTTATTAATATTTAATAAAAATAAATGAATAAATAATTAAAATGAATATTTTAAATTATAATGAAAAAAATAATATTAAGATTTATTATTTAGTGTATACTAGTTTAAAAGGATTTTATTTTTAGGGTATTAGATATTTAGGAGTTATTAATTTAAGTGTTTAAGCAGTTAGTGGTTTATACGATTTATTTAAATAATGAAATAACAAAAAAAATTATTTTTCATATTTTTTCACAATTTCAAAGTTTATAACCATTGAAAATATAATAATTTTAAAATTTTTTAAAAATGTGAATACAATATTTTGTAATAATAATCATTATAATTATATATAATCTAAACAAAATATAAAGAATTTTATTGATATAAATTTAATCAATTTTCAAAAAATAAATTAATATGCTATTATTAATATGATAGATATAAATTAAAATATAATTGCAATACCTAAAATTATTGAAAATCAAAGTAAAATTTATTACTAAATAATAATTTTTTTTTAGTTTTTGCTTATTTTTATATGCTTATATATTTTATTTGATGAAAAATAAATTATTTAAATTAAATTTGTATCACTCATAATTTATTTTGTAATTAATATTGTAATAAATTATTTAACTTATAATTAAGGTTTACGAGTTTAAAGGTTTAAGTATTTAGGGGCTTTTGTGTTAAGGAGTTTAGATATTTAAGGGTTTAGGGATTTAGTGGTTTATAAGTTTTATTTAAACAATGATATAACATAAAATTTATTTTTTTTTATTTTTTCTAATTTTTGAATGTTATATCCTTTGAAAATATAATAATTTTTAAATTTGTTTCAAATGTATATATAATATTTATTTATAATAATCTTCATAAATATAAGTCATTTAAATTCAATATAATTAATTACATTGCTAGATATTATAATAATGATAAAAAATAAATTAATAACGTATTATTAATAAGATAGATATTTTTTAAAAAGTATTTCCAAAATCTAAATTTATTCAAATCAAAGTAAAATATATTACTAAATAATAATTTTTTTAATGTTTAGCTTTTTTTATAAGTTTATATTCTTGTTATTAAAAATAAATTATTTAAATTATATTTTTCTTACTCATAATTTATTTTGTAATTTATAATTCCTTAATAATAAACTAATAAATAATTAAAATGAATATTTAAAATTATAATGAATACAAATAAAATTGAGATTTATTTTTTATTATTCAGGATATATCGGTTTAATGGTTTAAGTATTTAGGTGTTTTGTTGTTTACAAGTTTAGTGATTTAATTGTTTAGACCTTTAGTGATTTATAGTTTTTATTTAGAGAATGAAAAACCAAAAAATTTAATCTTTTGATTTTTTTTAATTTTCGAAGGTTATGACCTTTGAATATATAATAATTTTTAATTTGTTTTAAATGTGAGTATAATATCTAGTTATAATAATCTTAATAATTATATATAATGTAAATTCAATATAAATAATTTTATTGATAGATAATATAAGAATGATCAATAAATAAATTAATAAACTAGTATTTATAAGAATGATATAAATTAAAATATAATTATAAAATTTAAAATGATTCAAAATCAAAATAAGATATATTACTAAATAATAATTATTTATTTTTAAAAATTTGCCTTTTTTTATAAGCATTTTTTTATTAAAAAATAAATTATTTAAACTATATATGTCGCACTAATAATTTATTTTATATTTAATATTTCTATAAAAAGAAACTGATAAATAATTAAAATGAATATTTAAAATTATAATGAATACTAATAAAAATTAGATTTATGATTTATTATTTGGACTATACTAATTTAATGTTCTAAGTATTTATGGGCTTTGGGGTTTAGAAGTTTAGTCATTTTAGAATTTAGTCATTTAGTGGTTTATAGGTTTTATATAAAAAATAAAATAACAAAAAATTTATTTTTGTTATTTTTTCTCATTTTTGAAGTTTATAACCTTTGAAAATATAATAATTTTTAATTTTTTTTTTGAAAAGTGAATACAATATGAAGTTATAATAATCATAATAATTATATATAATATAAATTCATTATAAACTATTTTATTGATATTTATTATAATAATGATCATAATAAAGTAATAACCAATTAATAATAAGATAAATATTGTTTTAAATATATTTGCAAAACCTAAAATGACTCAAAATCAAAGTGAAATATTTTACTAAATATTAATTTTAAATTTTTAAATTTTTGTATCCATTTATAAGCCTATATATATTTTGATGAAAAATAAAATATTTAAATTATATTTGTCTCACTAATAATTTATTTTTTCATTTATATTTCTATAAAATTAAACTAATAAATAATTAAAATGTATATTTAAAATAATAATGAATACTAATAAAAATGAGATTTATTATTTATTATTTAGGGTATAACTATTTAATTATTTATGTTTTTTGTGGTCTTGGGGTTAATGAGTTTATTGATTTATATGTTTACACATTTAGGTGTTTATAGGTATTATTTCATCAATTAAATAAATAAAAATTTATTTTTTTGAATTTTCGTGATTTTCAAATGTTATAACTTTTAAAAATATAATAATTTTTTAATAGTTATAAAATATGAATATAATACTTAGTTATAAAAACTTAAAAATTATATTTGTTGTATATTCAATATAAAAAAATTTATTAATATATATTATTATAATGATCAAAAAATAAAATAATAAACTATTATTAATAAGGTAGATATTAATTAAAATATGTTTGCAAAAACAAAAATAATTCAAAATCAAAGTAAATTAATTACTAAACAAAATTTTAAATTTTTGAAATTTTGTTTATTTTTATAAGCTTATTTTTTCTCATAAGAAATAATTTATTTAAATTATATATGTCTCACTCATTATTTAATTTGTAATTATATTTTTATAAAAATAAACTAAAAAATAATTATGATGAATAATTAAAATTATAATGAATACAAATAATAATGAGATTTATTATTTATTATTTAGGTTATATAGGTTTAATGGTTTAAGTATTTAGGGGATTTTGGTGTTTAGGAGTCAAGAGATTTAAATGTATAGGAATTTAGTGGTTTATAAGTTTTATTTAAATTATAAAATAATAAAAAAATTATCTTTGTGATTTTTTATCATTTTTTAAGGTTATAACCTTTGAAAATATCATTTTTTATCTTTGTGATTTAAATGTAAATATAATTTTTTTTCAAATATAATAATAAAAATAAATTTTTTGTTATTTTATTTTTTAAATAAAATTAATAAACCACTCAATGCTAGGGGTGTTCATGGGACGGGATGGGATGGGGATTACAAATATCCAGTCCATTCCTTCATTCCGGAGATTTTTTTTTAAGACCCAGACCAATCCCATAGGTTGAAAATATCGGGACGGGACTGGACGGAGATCTGGGATTTTGGGTATGATAAAATAGTTTAGGGATAGAAAAAAGTTCGGGCATTTTTTTCAATTTATTTTCTTCAAACTGGCCAAGTTAGTTAATGTCGAAACCTTTTGTTGTAGCATTTATCATTCCTTAGTTATGTATCTTTCAAACTCAAATTGGGTCAATTTTGTTCTATCAAATAGGCTGAATACCTCAAACGAGTTCCATTACCTTGTCAAAAGCTTTGATTAGCAGAAAAGGATAGAAATGTTAAATAGAACAAGACCAAGGTGTGTGCTTAATTTGGTACTTTATTTTTTCACAAGTTGGCTTTGTTCAGCCGAGTGAAAGTTAACCATAATAGCAATACTACATTTTTTAAACAATAACTTAAAATATTAAGGAATAGCTAACAAACATTGGTGGCATCAATTACTACTTAAGTAATTGCTAAAATTAGGCAGTTTAATATAACAAAAAAAAATACAACTAATAACAACCATGATAATAATCATTTCAAAGGTCTGTCCCGGAACAGCAACGAAAATCAAAACCCAATTAATTATCTCTTCTAAAACTCCTCCCTTTTCTTCCTCCATTGGAGAAGGACAACCAAAGATGAAAAGGTGTTAATCATGTAGACATAAATTTCTAATATGAAAGAGTAATAAAAAAAATTACCTTATAAAATTTAACACACCTATTCGAAATTTATTTGGTCAACTATAGTTGGAAGAATATTTGGATATTGTGACCCCTCTGAAAATTTTAATTGAACCATATATTTATTAAATTGAATGAATAAAATAAGTAAAAGATAGATTAAAATTTATAAGATTTCTATACTAACCTGATTCATTATCATCAAGGTCTTGAACTAATTCTTCAATTTCAATTGGTTTGTTTGAGCTTTTCAACTAATCTTGTAGACATATGAAACTTCAGATCATTTACCGCTAGATTGTGCCATCTGCATTGCCATTAATTAATATGATATGTTAAGCATAAATACATATAAATATTTCAATCAAGCAAGCTCTACAAAACTTACTGTAACACATTCAGCCAACTCATTCGACCCAACCATAACACCACAAACAATAATCAAAAAACTGACTGAGACACATAATAATAATAATTAATCACTCAATTCTCATCAGAAAAACAAACCAAAAGGCTGGTGGCATCTTAGACACGATGGAGGCAAGCAGAAGTGCGACGGACAAGGACTGGACATAACTAAACATGGCAGGAATGTCGTGAGGTGGCCTGGAACTCGTCGGAACAGAATAGGTGCGTCGGAATTTGATGGGCAGTAGCAAAAATGGTGGCATCTTCATGTTATATATATATATTCCTGGTTCTAGTATCTGTTTTTTAGGATGAGATGGTTATCGGGATGGATATTGCTTAAGATCCAGAACCGTCGCAAAAAAAACGTGACAGAATGGGAGGGGAAAATCAAAGTCAACGAATTTTTTTCAGTCCCGATTCTATCGGGACAAGACTTCGGGTCAGGTCACGAATCTCTGAGTCCCGAGAGCAGCCCTACTAAATGCATATAAAGTTAAATCAGTAAACTCATAAACCCCATAATGCCTAAATACATAAACCATTAAACCGCTAAATACTACTTAATAATTAATACATCTATTTTTTATTGCTATTTATTATATTTTTAAATATTTATTTTAATTATTTATTGGTGTATTTATTTAGAAATATTTATTAGAAAATAAATTATGAGTGTGATAAATATAATATAAATAATATATTATTTATCTAATAAAAATATACTCTAATAAAAGAAGTATAAATTTAAAAATTAAAAATTATTATCAAGTAATATAAGTTACTTTAATTTTGAATCAAATTGGATTTTGTAAATATTTTTTAATTAATATCTATCTTAATATTAATAGTTTATAAATTTAATTTTTGATCATTATTATAATATCTATCAATAAAATTATTTATATTAAATTTATATGATATATAATTATTAATATTATTATAACAAAATATTGTATTAAACTTTCAAAAAATTTTAAATATTATTATATTTTCAAATGTTATAACCTATGAAAATGATAAAAAATTATAGAAATTTTTTTTGTTATTTTATTTTTTTAAATAAAACCTATAAACCACTAAAAGCCTAAAAACATAAATCGCTAAACTCCCAACGACAAAACCTCTGAATACTTAAATTATTAAACTGGTATACATTAATAATAAATCATAAATCTCATTTTAATTTTTATTGAGTATAATTTTAAATTTTTATTTTAATTATTTATCAATTTATTTTATAGAAAATTAATTACAAAATAAATTATTAGTGAGATAGATCTAATTTAAATTAAACTGATATACCTAAATAATAAATAATAAATCAAATATTTTTTTCATTATAATTTTAAATATTCATTTTAATTATTTATTTTTTATTTATATATAAATATTAATTACAAAAAAAATTGAGTTAGACAAAAATAATTTATATAAATTATTTTTCATCAAAAAATTATTGATAAACTTTTTAAAAGAAAAAAAAATTTCAAAACAAAAAATTATTATATAGTAATATATTTTGCTTTGCTTCTGAATCATTTTAAGTTTTGTAATTATATTTTAATTGATATCTATCTTATTAATAATAGATTATTAAGTTATTTTTTCATCATTATTAGAATATTTATCAATAAAAATATTTATATGTAATTTATATGATATTAAAATATAATGATTATTATAACTAAATATTGTATTCATCATTATTATTTAGTAATATATTTTGATTTGATTTTGAATAATTTCGTGTTATGTAAATATATTTTAATTAATATTTATATTATTAATAATAGTTTATTAATTTAATTTTTCATCATTATTAAAATATCTATCATTAAAATTGTTTATATTGAATTTATATGATATATAATTAGTAAGATTATTATAATTATACATAGCATTCACATTTTAAAAAATTTTAAAAATTATTTTATTTTTAAAGGTTATAACCTTTGAAAATCAGAAAAAAACTTAAATTTTTTTTTTTATTTTTATTATATAAATAAAACCTATAAACCACTAAATTCATAAAAACATAAATTGATAAACTATTAAACGACAAAACTCCTAAATAATCTAACTATTAAACTGGTATACCACATATAATAAATCATAAATCTCATTTTTATTTGTATTCATTATAATTTTAAATATTCATTTTAATTATTTATTAGTTTATTTTTTATATAAATATTAATTACAAAATAAATTATGAGCGAGACAACTATAATTTTAATAAATTATTTTTAATCAAAAAAAATATATGCTTATAAAAAGAAGTAAAAATTTAAAAACAAAAAATTATTATTTAGTAATATATTTTACTTCGATTTTGAATCATTATATATAGGTTTTTCAATTATATTTTAATTGCTATCAATCTTATTAAGAATAGTATATTAATTTATTATTTGATCAATTTTATAATATTTAACAATAAAATTACTTATATTGAATTTAAATGTCTTATAATTATTAAGATTATTATAACTAAATATTATATTTACATTTAAAAAAATTAAAAATTATTATATTTTCAAAGGTTATAATCTTGAAAGATGATAAAAAATAACAAAAATAATTTTTTTATTATTTTATTATTTAAATAAAACTTATAAACCACTTAATGCCTAAACATTTAAATCTCTAAACTCCTAAACCCCAAAACCCCTTAAATACTTGAACCATTAAACCTATATAACCTAAATTATAAATAATAAATAAAATTTTTATTGGTATTCATTATAATTTTAAATATTCATTTTAATTATTTTTTAGTTTATTTTTATAAAAATATTAATTATAAAATAAATAATTAGTGAGACATATATAATTTAAATAAATTATTTTTTATGAAAAAAGATATAAGCTTATAAAAATAAACAAAATTTCAAAAATTTAAAATTTTATTTAGTAATATAATTTACTTTGATTTTGAATTATTTTGGGTTCTGCAAATATATTTTAATTAATATCTATCTTATTAATAATAGTTTCTTAATTTATTTTTTGATCATCAAAATAATATATATTAATATAATTTTTTATATTGAATTTACATCTAATATAATTATTAAGATTATTATAACTAAATATTGTATTCATATTTTAGAACTATTAAAAAATTATTATATTTTCAAAGGTTATAACCTTTTAAAATCACGAAAATTCATGAAAATAAATTTTTTGTTATTTCTTTGATTAAATAAAACCTAAATGTGTAAACATATAAATCAATAAACTCATTAAGCCCAAAACCAAAATAAACTTAAACCATTAAATAGGTATACCCTAAATAATAAATAATAAATCTCCTTTTTATTACTATTCATTATAATTTTATATATACATTTTAATTATTTATTAGTTTATTTTTATAGAAATATAAATTAAAAAATAAATTAATAGCTAGACAAATATAATTTAAATAATTTATTTTTCATCAAAAAATATATAAGCTTATAAATGGATACAAAAATTTAAAAATTTAAAATTAATATTTAGTAAATTATTTCACTTTGATTTTGAATCATTTTAGGATTTGTAAATATATTTTAAACAATATTTATTTTATTAATAATTGTTTATTAATCTTTTGTACAATCATTATTATAATATTTATCGATATAATTATTTATATTGAATTTACATTATATATAATTATTAAGATTATCATAACTAAATATAGTATTCACATATAAAAAAAAATTAAAAAATGTTATAGTTTCAAAGGTTATATTAAATTTTTTGTTATTTTATTTTTTAAATAAAACCTATAAACAACTAAATTCTAGGGGTGATCATGGGACATGACGGGATGTGGATTACAAATCTCCAGTTCCTTCCTATAGTTCAAAAATTTTTTTTGAAGATCCAGGCCCGTCCCATTGGTTGAAAATATCGGGATGGGATGCGATGGAGATCGGGGATTTTGGGTAGGAGAGAATGGTTCCAGGACGGAATGGAGTTCGGACATTTTTTATTATTTATTTTCTTCAAACCGGCCAAGTTAGTTCATATCTAAACCTTTTGTTGTACAATTTATCATTCCTTAGTTATGTATCATTCAAATCAAATTGGGCCATTTTTGTTTGGTCAAATAGGTTGAATACCGCAAAAGAGTTCCATTACCGTGTCAAAAGCTTTGATGTGCAGAAAAGGATAGAAATGTTAAATAGAACGGGACCGAGTTGTGTGCTTAATTTGGTTCTTTGTTTTTTCACAAGTTGGCTTTGTTCAGCCGAGTGAAAGTTAACCATAATAGCAATACTACATTTTTTAAACAATTACTTAAAATATTAAGGAATAGCTAAAGATGACAACAAACATTGGTGGCATCAATTACTACTTAAGTAATTGCTAAAATTAGGCAGCTTAATATAACAAAAAAAATACAACTAATAACAACCATGATAATAATCATTTCAAAGGTCCATCCTGGAATAGCAACGAAAATCCAAACCCAATTAATTATCTCTTCTACAACTCCTCCCTTTTCTTCCTCCACTGTAGAAGGATAACCAAAGATGAAAATGTGTTAATCATGTAGACATAAATTTCTAAGATGAAAGAGTAATAAAAAACAAAATATTACCTTAAACAATTTAATACAACTCCCCCTAGTGCTAAATATAGATTCATAGGCCACAGTAGATGCTTGGATAGCAAATACATTTCTTGCTACATTTGCCAAAGAAGGATACCTAACCTCATTTACCTTCCACCAATTTAGAAGATCAAAATCAATTCTATTTTTTTCAAGTTTGTCCTCCAAGTACCTATCCAACTTTTCCAAAGCTGCAACTTCTTGTTCATTCTCCAATTCAACAAAAAAAATCATCAACATAAGTATCACTAACATCAAAGAAATCATCATTTTTCTTAAACACATTAGAAGAGAAATCATCTTCTATTGATTCATCTTCATTTAAATCTTTATTATCATCCATCATCTCATTTAAAGCATTTATAACCCTTTTCACCAAATTTTTAGCCAATTCCTCACCATATTACAAAGTGTACTTAACCTTGAGATATTTGAGCTTATATCTAGGATCCAACACTACTACTACCAAAAGCATAATATTTGTTTACTGAAGAGATCCCCAATATTTGTTGAATTTATGCCTCATTTTCATACCAATTTCAGACACCATTGTATCTCTACTATTTTCACAAAACACAATTTTTTTCAAAATTCGAATAATCTAAGGAAAATAAACACTAGTGGTAGAATATTTTGAGCCAAAAAATTTACAAGTTACCTCATAAAAAGTTTCAAGAAACAAGTTAAAATTTTGGTGTTTGTTCAGTCTCTCTCAGTTGGAACGTTTGAACCAAACTCTTTCAAAAAGCATTTGTCTTTGTCCTCAAACTTATCAAATTCTTTTTGATATTTTATATCAGCTTGTAACATCAAATAAGCAGAATTCCATCTTTTAGGACAATCTAATTGCAATGAAAATCCATATGTCATGTTTGCTTCTTCAACACATTACTTAAATATATCTAATCTTTTAGGACTGCTCCTCACATATTTCACCACACCTCTAATTTTTTGAATAGCACCCTCAACTACTGCAATGCCATCTCTGACAATTAAGTTAAAAATATGAGCACAACATCTCATATGAAAATGCTCGCCTCTCAAAGGTACAACACTTTTCTTCACAAGCCTTATTTTCGATTGTTCAACTGCAACATCATTATTTGATGCATTGTAAACAGTAATGAACATCAACTTTCTCAAACCCCATTCATTCATGCAAAACTCAATAGTATTTCTAATATTAACTACAAAATGACTTTTAATTAAACAAAAGTTCAAAAGCCTTTTTAATGCATATTCCATTGAGAATCAATGAAATGAATAGTCAAACATATATAAGACAAATTTTGAATGCTAGTCCAAGTGTCGATAGTCAATGAAACTATACAACAATGAGATGATATGCTATCAAATAATTTCTTCTTTTCCTTCACAAACAAAGTAAAACAATCCCTCAACACAGAGTGCCTTGATGGAATTTTAAATTGAGGCACACTAACTTCACAAAACTCCTTAAACTCATCCCTCTCAACAAAACAAAAAGGCAATTCATCTTTTATGATCATTTTCACCAAAACCTCCCTAACTAGTTGTTGATCAAATTGCCAACAAGTTAATTTGTTATCATTTGAACTAGTACCTTTAGTGAAACTCAACAAAGATTGTGACTTGTCATTACCTTCGTGAGCTTCTTTTAATTCATTTTCATGTGGAAATTTTCTAAAGTCATTCTAAAGTATTTCCATAAACCTGAAGTACCTTGATCACTTTTTGCCAAGTATTCTTTCCTACACCATATACAAGTTACCCTACAAGTTTCATTTCCCTCTGAATCAACTAATATCTTATAAGTTTCCCAAACAACAGACTTATACTTTTTATGAGCTTGAGGTTCAGATATACCTTGACTTTATTTTACAATTGGAATTGAAGTACCTGTCGTAACAAAAGTAGGGTTCGTGAAAGAATGATGATTGGATTTACGAGTACTTTGATCATTTGAGATGTGATTATCTTCAATTTATTCTATATTTCGTTTACCACTGGATTGTGTCATCAGCATTGCCATTAATTAATATGATATGTTATGAATAATTACATATTAATATTTCAAACAAGCAAGCTCTACAAAACTGACTGTAACACATTCGGCCCAACCACAACACCACAACCAATACTCAACAAAACTGACTGACACACATAATAATAATATTTAATCACTCAATTCTCGTCAGAAAAACAAACCAAAAAACTGGTGGCATCTGTGACATGGTGGAGGCAACCAAAAGTGCGACGGACAAGGCCTGGGCCTAACTAAACATGGCTGGAATGGAGTGAAGTGGCCTGGAACTCTTCGGAACAGCAATAGGTGCGTCAGAATTGGATGGGTAGAAGCAAAATTGGTGGCATCTTAATGTTATATATATATATATTCCTGGTTCTAGTATAGGTTTTTTATGACTGGATGGTTCTCGGGATGGATATTGCTTGAGATCTGAAACCATCCCAAAAGAAAAAATACGTGACAGAACGGGACGAGAAAAGTCAAAGTCAACAGATTTTTTCTGTCGCGATTCTTTCGGGACAAGGCTTCTAGTAGGGTGGCGAATCTCCGAGTCCCGTGAGCAGCCCTACTAAATGCATATAATGTTAAATAGTAAACTTCTAAACCCCATAATGCCTAAATACATAAACCATTAAATCGCTAAATACTACTTAATAATTTTTAAATCTTATTTTTATTGCTATTTATTATATTTTTAAATATTCATTTTAATTATTTATTAGTGTATTTATTTATAAATATTTATTACAAAATAAATTATGAGTGTGACAAATATAATTTAAATAATATATTATTTATCTAATAAAAATATACGCTTATAAAAGAACTATAAATTTAAAAATTAAAAATTAAAAATTAAAAATTATTATCAAGTAATATAAGTTTCTTTAATTTCGAATCAAATTGGGTTTTGTAAATATTTTTTAATTAATATCTATCTTAATATTAATAGTTTATAAATTTAATTTTTGATCATTATTATAATATCTATCAATAAAAATGTTTATATTGAATTTATATGATATAATTATTAATATTATTATAACAAAATATTGTATTAAAATTTCAAAAAATTTTATATATTATTATATTATCAAATGTTATAACCTATGAAAATGATAAAAAATTATATAAATTTTTTTTATTTTATTTATTTAAATAAAACCTATTAACCACTAAAAGCCTAAAAACATAAATAACTAAACTACTAATGACAAAACCTCTAAATACTTAAATCATTAAACTGGTGTACATTAATAATAAATAATAAATCTAATTTTAATTTTTATTCAGTATAATTTTAAATTTTTATTTTAATTATTTATCAATTTATTTTATAGAAATATTAATTACAAAATAAATTATTAGTGAGACAGATCTAATTTAAATTAAACCGGTATCCCTAAATAATAAATAATAAATCTCATTTTTTTTCATTATAATTTTAAATATTCAGTTTAAGTATTTATTTGTTTATTTATATATAAATATTAATTACAAAATAAATTGAGTTAGACAAATATAATTTATATAAATTATTTTTCATCAAAAAATTACTGATAAACTTTTTAAAAGAAAAAAAAAATTCAAAAAAAAAATTATATTATAGTAATATATTTTGCTTTTCTTCTGAATCATTTTAGGTTTTGTAATTATATTTTAATTGATACCTATCTTATTAATAATAGATTATTAATTTATTTTTTGATCATTATTAGAATATTTATCAATAAAATTGTTTATATTGAATTTATATGATATATAAATATAATAATTATTATAACTAAAAATTGTATTCACATTTAAAAAAAATTAAAAATTATTATATTTTGAAAGGTTATGACCTTTGAAAATATCAAAAAATAATAAAAATAAATTTTTTATTATTATATTTTTTTAATAAAATCTATAAACCACTAAATCCATACATAGTTAAATCAGTAAACTTCTAAACCTCATAATGCCTAAATACATAAACAATTAAACCGCTATATACTACTTAATAATTAATAAATCTAATTTTATTTCTAGTTATTTTAATTTTAAATATTTATTTTAATTATTTATTAGTTTATTTTTATAGAATTATTTATTACAAATTAAATTATGAGTGCGACATTTATATTTTAATTAATTTATTTTTAATCAAAAATAATATATGCTTATAAAAGAAGTAAAATTTTAAAAATTAAAAATTATTATCCTATAATATATTTTACTTTAATTTTGAATCAATATGGGTTTTGTAAATATTTTTTAATAAATATCAATCTTTTTATTAATAGTTTATTAATTAATATTTTGATCATTATTATAGTATCTATCAATAAAATTGTTTATATTGAATTTATATCATTTTAATTATAAATATTATTATAACTAAATATTGTATTCACATTTCAAAAAATTTTAAATATTATTATATTTTCAAACGTTATAACCTATGAAAATGAAAAAAATATTACAATTTTTTTTTTGTTATTTTATTATTTAAATAAAACCTATAAACCACTAAATGCGTAAAACATAAATTGCTAAACTCCTAAACATGAAAACCTCTAAATACTTAAACCATTAAACATGTGTACATTAATAAAAAATCATAAATCTCAATTTAATTTTTATTAAGTATAATTTTAAATTTTTATTTTAATTATTTATGAGCGGGAACTTAACTTGAAGCTTTTTGCTGAGTTGTTAGTCTTAAGTAAGGAGCCGGAGCAGGTCATGTCAATCCCTTTCCATATGCTTGGAATCGTCTCAATCAATACTTGAGTGTTCTCGCTCGTCAATTGACAATTTAACACTAAGAGTCAGTGATATTTTCCATGGTGAGTTTATTTTTATAGAAATATTAATTACAAAATAAATTATTAGTGAGACAGATCTTTTTTAAATAATTTATTTTTCACCAAAAAATATATATATCCTTATAAAAAGAGGCAAAATTTTAACAACAAAAATTTATTATTTAGTAATATATTTTATTTTTATTTTAAATCATTTTAGATTTTGCAATTATATTTTAATTTATATCATTCTTATTAATAATAGTTTATTAATATTTTATTGATCATTATTATAATATATATTAATAAAATTATTTATATTGAGTTTACATTATATATAATTATTAAGATTATTATTACTGAAAATTATATTCACATTTTAAAAAAATTAAAAATAATTATATTTTCAAAGGTTATAACCTTCAAAAATTAAAAAAAAATATAAAAAATTAATTTTTTATTTTTTCATTCTTAAAATAAAACTATAAATCACTAAAGTCCTAAACACTTAAATCACTAAACCCCAAAACACCTAAATACTTAAACCATTATACTAGTATATCCTGAATAATAAATAATAAATCTCAATTTTATTTGTATTCATTATAATTTTAAATATTCATTTTAATTATTTATTAGTTTATTTTATAGAATTATAAATTAAAAATAAATTATGAGGAGACAAATATAATTTAAATAATTTACTTTTAATAACAACAAATATAAACTTATAAAAATAAGGAAAACATCAAAAAAAGTATTATTTTTTAAAATATTTTACTTTGATTATGAATAAATTTACGTTTTGCAAATATATTTAATATAATATCTCATACATTTTTAATAATAGTTTCTTAATTTAATTTTTCATCATTAATATAATATATTTCAATATAATTATTTATATTAAATTTACATGATATATAATTATTAAGATTATCATAACTAAAAATAGTATTCACATATAAAAAAATTTAAAAATTATTATATTTTCAAAGTTTATAACCTTAAAAAATGAGAAAAAATAACAGAAATAAATTTTTTGTTATATCATTGTTTAAATAAAACTCATAAACCATTAAATATCTAAATACATAAATATCTAAACTTTTAAACCCCGAATCCCCTAAATACTTAATCCTTTAAACTCGTAAACCTTAAATATAATTTAAATAAGTTATAGAAATATTAATTACATAATAAATTATGAGTAATAGAAATATAATTAAAAAAATATATTTTTCATTAAAAAAACATATAAGCTTATAAAATGATGCAAACACTAAAAAAAATTATTATTTAGTAAGAAATTTTACTTTGATTTTAAATCATTTTAGGTTTTTTAATTATATTTTAATTTATATCTATCATATTAATAATAGTTTATTCATTTATTTTTTGATAATTGATATAATATATATCAATAAAATTGTTTATATTTAGTTTATATTATATATAGTGATAATAATTATCATTACTAAATATTTTATTCACATTTTTAAAAAAATTTAAAATTATTATATTTTTAAAAGTTATGACATTCAAAAATTTGAAAAAATATCAAAAATAAATTTTTTGTTATTTCATTGTTTAATATAAAAGCTATAAACAATTAAATTTTAAAATACTTAAATCAATACCTTCTAAAACTAGAAAACTCTAAATAGATAAATTTTTTAAACATGTATATCCTAAATAATAAATAATAAATCTCATTTTTATTTTTTTATTATAATTTTAAATATTCATTTTAATTATTTATTTGTTTATTTTTTTATATAAATATTAATTACAAAATAAATTATGAGTTAGACAAATATAATTTATATAAATTATTTTTCAACAAAAAAAATATAGATAAACTTATTAAAAGTAGAAAAAAATTAAAAACAAAAAATTATTATATAGTAATATATTTTACTTAGTTTATGAATCATTTTAGGTTTTGTAATTATATTTTAATTGATATCTATCTTATTAATAATATATTATTATTTTATTTTTTGATCATTATTAGAATATTTATCAATAAAATTATTTATATTGAATTTATATGATATATAAATATAATGATTATTATAACTAAATATTATATTCACATTTAAAAAAAATTAAAAATTATTATATTTTCAAAGTTTATAACCTTTGAACATGTGAAAAAAAAAAAAAATTTTTTTATTATTTCATTGTTTAAATAAAACCTATAAATCACTAAATGCCTAAACACTTAAATCACTAATCTACAAAATCCCGATACCCCTATATAGATAATCTTTTAAATGGGTATACCCTAAATAATAATTAATAAATCTCATTTTTTTATTTGTTTTCATTATAATTTAAAAAATTCATTTTGATTGTTTAGTTTTTTATTTATATATATATATATATATTAATTAAAAAATAAATTATGAGTTAAAAATATAATTTATAAAGATTAATTTTCATCAAAAAATAGATAAGCTTATAAAAAGAATAAAAATTTAAAAACAAATTAATTATTATTAAGTAATATAATTTTCTTTGCTTTTGAATCATTTAAGGTTTTGATATTATATTTTAAGTAATATCAATCTTATTTATAATAGATTTTTAATTTATTTTTTGATGATTATTAGAATATCTATCAATAAAATTGTTTTTATTGAATTTATATGATATATAATTATTATGATTATTATAAATAAATATTTATTCACTTATGAAAAAAATTTAAAAATTATATTATTTTCAAAGGTTATAACCTTTGAAAATATCAAAAAATAATAAAAATAATTTTTTTTAAATAAAAACTATAAACCACTAAATGCATACACAGTTAAATCAGTAATCTCCTAAACCCCGTAATGCCTAAATACATAAACCATTAAACTACTATATACTACTTAATAATTAATAAATCTAATTTTTATTTCTATTTATTATCTTTTAAATATTCATTTTATTTATTTATCAGTTTATTTTTATAGAAATATTTATAACAAAATAAATTGTGAGTAAGACAATTATAATTTAATTAATTTATTTTAATCAAAAAATATATATACGCTTATAAATGAAGTAAAAATTTAAAAATTAAAAATTATTATCCAGTAATATATTTTACTTTAATTTTGAATCAATCTGGGTTTTGTAAATATTTTTTAATTAATATCTATCTTTTTATTAATAGTTTATTAATTTAATTTTTGATCATTATTATATTATCTATCAATAAAATTGTTTATATTGAATTTATATGATATATAATAATTAATATTATTATAACTAAATATTGTATTCACATTTCAAAAAATTGTAAATATTATTATATTTTCAAAAGTTATAACCTATGAAAATGAAAAAATATTATAGAAATTTTTTTTGTTATTTTATTTTATTATATATAACCTATAAACCACTAAAATATTAAAAACATAAATCGCTAAAATCCTAACGACAAAACCTCTAAATACTTAAACCATTAAACTAGTATACATTAATAATAAATCTCAAATCTTATTTTAAATTTATTATTCAGTATAATTTTATATTTTTATTTTAATTTTTTATTAGTTTATTTTTATAGAAATATTAATTACAAAATATATTATTAGAGGGACAGATCTAATTTAATTAAACCAGTATCCCCAAATAATAAATAATAAATCTTATTTTTTTTTCATAATAATTTTAAATATTTATTTGTTTATTTATATATAAATATTAATTACAAAATAAATTGAGTTAGACAAATATAATTTATATATATTATTATTCATCAAAAAATTATAGATAAACTTTTTAAAAGAATAAAAAAATTTTTATATAGTAATATATTTTGCTTTGCTTCAGAATCATTTTAGATTTTATGATTATATTTTAATTGATATCTATCTTTTTTTTTATTGAAATCTATCTTATTAATAATAGATTATTAATTTATTTTTTAATCATTATTAGAATATTTATCAATAAAATTTTTTATATTGAATTAATATGATATATAAATATAATGATTATTATAACTAAAGATTGTATTCACTTTTGAAAAAAAATTTAAAAATTTTTATATTTTGAAAGGTTATAACATTTGAAAATATCAAAAAATAATAAAAATATATTTATTGTTATTTTATTTTTTAAATAAAACCTATAAACCACTAAATGCCTAAAAACATAAATTATAAACTCCTAGATGATAAAACCTCTAAATACTTATTCCATTAAACAAGTATAGATTAATAATAAATCATAAATCTCATTTTAATTTTTATTTAGTATTATTTTAAATTTTTATTTTATTTATTTATCAGTTTATTTTTATAAAAATATTAATTACAAAATAAATTATTAGTGAGACATCTAATTTAAATTAAAACAGTATCCCTAAATAAGAAATAATAAATCTCATTTTTTTATTATAATTTTAAATATTCATTTTAATTATTTATTTGTTTATTTATATATATAAATATTAATTACTAAATAAATTGAACTAGACAAATATAATTTATATAAATTATTTTTCATCAAAAAATTATAATTAAACTTTTTAAAAGAAAAAAAATTTTCAAAACAAAAAATTATTATATAGTAATATATTTTGCTTTGCTTCTGAATCATATTAGGTTTCATAATTATATTTTAATTGATATCTATCTTATTAATAATAGATTATTAATTTATTTTTTGATCATTATTAGAATGTTTATCAATAAAATTATTTATATTGAATTTACATAATATATAATTATAAAGATTATTATAACTAAATATTATATTTATATTTGAAAATAATTTAAAAATTATTATATTTTTAAAGATTATCATCTTTGAAAATGAGATAAAATCACAAAAATAAATTTTTTGTTATTTTATTGTTTATATAAAACCTATAAACTACTAAATGCCTAAATGCTTAAATCATTAAACTCCTAAACCCAAATACCCCAAAACCCTTAAATACTTAAACATTTAAACCATCTTTAAAGGTTTAAGTATTTATAAATAATATATAAATATCTATCATAAATAATAGTTTATTAATTTATTTTTTGATCATTATTATATTTATATTTATATTTAGTTTATTAATAAATATCAATAAAATTGTTTAATTATAATTTACATGATATATAATTATTAAGTTTATTATAAGTAAATATTGTATTCACATTTGAAAAAAATTTAAAAATTATTATATTTATAAAGTTATAACCTTCAAAATTGATAAAAAATTTGAAAAATATTTTTTTTGTTATTTCATTATTTAAATAAAATAAATAAACTACTAAATTCCTAAACACTTAAATCACTAAACTCCTAAACTCTTAAATACTTAAACCATTAAACCATTATACCCAAAATAATTAATCATAAATCTCATTTTTATTTGTATTCATTATAATTTCAATATTCAATTTAATTATTTAGTAGTTTATTTTTATAGAAATATTAATTGCAAAATAAAATTATGAATGAGAAAAAGATAATTTTAAATAATTTATCTTCATCAAAAAAATTTATAAGCTTATAAAAAGAATCAAAATTTTAAAAATAAAAAATTATTATTTAGTAATATATTTTACTTTGATTTTGAATCGTTTTAGTTTTTGCAAATATATTTTAATTAATATCTATCTTATTAATAATAGTTTATTAATCTATTTTATGATCAGTATTATAATATCGATCAATAAAATTATTTATATTGAATTTATATGATATTTAATTTTTATAATTATTATAATTAAATATTGTATTAACATTTAAAAAAAATTTAAAAATTATTATATTTTCAATGGTTATAACCTTGTAAATGAGAAAAAATCATAAAACTAATTTTTTTATTATTTAATTATTTAAATAAAACCTATAAACCACAAAATACCTAAATACTTAAATTACTAAACTCTTAAACCATGATACTACTGCACCACACACACATAGCGACGGACCACATTACACACGTGCACATATTCTTGTCCATTTTGGTATAGCATTTAGAGGGACCAGCAAGTCCTGGAAGTAGTAAGAAGTATGTGCCACCAGCTTGTAGAAGGCCCTACTAGCAAGTTGGGATGATAACATTAAGATAACTTACAAGACCGAGCAAAGTGGTCGGGAGTAAACCCAGGAGTAGCTCGGAGTGGGTCCCACTATCCCTATCAGGCAGCATAGAGGGCAACCCAACCATCGCCCAATAGGAGTAGCAGGTAATCCATGATTAATTGGAGAGCTAGATAAATCCGAAGCATCACCAAGCAGGGACAGTAAGAAATGGAGTCCAGACCAGCCACACGGGAGCGAAAGATTCAAACTTGTAGTTTATGTTTGTAGTCTTATTTGTATTTTGGACTTTGGATACACCATGTACTTATAGAGACGGATCATGACATACTCACACACACAATCTTGTATGTTCTCTATGTAGCATGCAATGAGGGCAATTGAACCCATGAGTATCTCTATGTTGGGCCCACTAATGCATTTTGTAAATACACATATGACGATGCTACACTCGCGGGAGCAGAAGATCCATCTTTATAGCATTTTATAATTTTACTTGTATTCTAGCTTGGTTGTACGCATAGATAATTAGACTATGAGATGGACCTTATCACACATGCACACTGATGCATGCATATTTTTTGATATTTTGTTGGTGCAACATACATCCACTTCTTGGAGCTCGAGGAGGAAGCATTCTAACCAAAGAGATACTCTTTTGAGAATCATTGGAGCAAAAGAATGTTGAATTCATAGATTAGAATAAATTGACAAAGTGCCATAGATATGGACTTGTGGATTTATGGGTATTCTGTTTTACATGTATTCCATTGCATAGTAATGACATAGGCAAAAGCTTGATGCAGCATGTCACACACATGCACAATATTATCTTTGCATAGTTTTAATATGGTACATCATTCAGGTTCCCCCAAAAGGCTTGGACAAATCCGAATGGAAAGAACGCAGTGCTCATAATGACTCAGTGCCAACTCTGAAGTCCGAGAATGCCAGGTGATTTTAGTATTATACGTACAATTGGAATTATTAGGCATTATGTTTTTTTATGTATTTTATGCAGAGAATCATTAAAGTGCATAGGATTTGGTGGGCTGGCCTAAATTAGTCAGCTTTTTAGTCTCTTGTAAGTTGTGTGCCTAAATGATAAATAAAGTGTGTATTTTCCAAAAAAAAACAAAAAAAAATCATAAACCCTAAACTTTAAATCATAAACCTTGAACCATAAACTATAACCCTAACTTATAAACCTTAAATCTCATGTTTTGCACTTTTATAATCGAATGACTAAGTGTTAAATTTAAATTAAAATTCACAACTTTTAGCAATGTCATAGATTTATCTTTTTGTATATGTAACACAAAGTCATGACTCAAGGGGTGAGTTATGGATTAAGTGTCTTTCTTGCTTTAGATTATTGTAGCATTATCAATGGTCATGATTGTATATTTTGTCTCTAGAACACAAAAACATATCGATGAGAATATGCCATAACTTGTGTGTCTCAGTTGAACATATTGTTATGGCACTAAGAATGATCATGAATACATATTTAATCACAATAATACTGGGTCATAGAATTAGATATGTCCATAGCTTGTGCATTTTATCTTTATATTGCAAAGTCATTGCACTAAGAATGATTGTAACTTTGGACATTCCTCAAGAGCAAAAGTGATGACCCTAGAAATAGTAAAAGCTCAAGTACTACTCTTTATAACTTTCTATAGCTAAAATTCTTGGGATTGGAAATATCACTATGCATTTTCCTTTGATTTTTGACCTCAAGTCTCAATATGCAAGTCTAATATTTTGAGCAATGATTAAAACCTTTTATACATTTGAATATGATTCATTTACACATTTTTGGGTATTGTGAGCTTGTATACATAATTCATTTAATATAAAAAGAAAGAAATGATACTTTTAATTTCAATGAGGATATAGAAAAAAGGTTTAGACATGCCAATAAAATAAATTTTTTGATTCATGATTGAAAGAGAGCAGATTATTCTTGCCCTGCTCAACCCACCCTGGAAATAGTTTTTACTAAGATCCTACAAGGTGGTTATTTTTTTAGAGGTGAACTATGTTTTAAAAAAATTACTTTGAGTGTGTGCATGAGAGATATTTTAGAAGAAATTACAATAATCAATATAAATGGCATCCTTAACAACTAGCTATTTCAACACATAGGGGTACAACTTTGGTTTAGTCTGTTAGCGTACCTAAGTCAAATTACCTTTGATAGCCCAGTGATTCAACATCAAATATGATGAGACATAATCGAGATAAAGTAAAAGCTCCTATTATTTTGGTTAGAGCTTTAGCAATCATTCTTGAGTTGAGAAAGGAACAAGATAAATTATTTTAATTATTTAGTATAATTTTAATTTTTATTTTAATTATTTATTAGTTTATTTTTATAAAAATATTAATTACAAAATAAATTATTAGTGAGACAGATCTAAATTAAATTAAACCGGTATACCCTAAATAATAAAGAATAAATCTCATTTTTTTTTCATTTTAATTTTAAATATACAAATTTAATTATTTATTTGTTTATTTTTATATAAATATTAATTACAAAATAAATTATGAGTTACACAAATATAATTTATATAAATTATTTTTCATAAAAAAAATTTAGAGAAACTTTTTAACAGAAAAAAAAATTTTAAAGCAAAAAATTATTATATAGTAATATATTTTGCTTTGCTTCTGAATCATTTTAGGTTTTGTAAATATATTTTAATTGGTATCTATATTATTAATAATAGATTATTATTTTATTTTTTCATCATTATTAGAATATTTATCAATAAAAATGTTTATATTGAATTTATATGATATATAAATATAATGATTCTTATGACAAAATATTGTATTCACTTTTGAAAAAAAATTTAAAATTATTATATTTTCAAAGGTTATAACCTTTGAAAAAGTGAAAAAATAAAATAAAATAAATTTTTTGTTATTTCATTTTTTAAATAAAACCTATAGATCATTAAGTGCTTACTTACTTAAATCAGTAAGCTCATGAATCTCGTAATCCCAAAATACATAAACCTTTAACAGCTATATACTACTTAATAAATAATTAATCTCATTTTTATTTCTATTATTATAATTTAAAAATTAATTTTAATTATTTATAGTTTAATTTTTTAGAAAAATTAATTACAAAATAAATTTAGAGTAAGACAAATATTATTTAAATAATTTATTTTAATAAAAAAAATATAATTTTATAAATAGAAGGAAAATTATAAAAATTAAATATCATTATATAGTAATATATTTTAATATGATTTTGAATCATTTTGTGTTATGTAAATATATTTTAATTAATATTTATATTATTAAAAATAGTTTATTAATTTAATTTTTGTCATTATTATAATATCTATCATTAAAATTGTTTATATTGAATTTATATGATATATAATTATTAAGATTAATATAATTCTACATAGTATTCACATTTCAAAAAATTTTAAAAATTATTTTATTTTTAAAGGTTATAACCTTTGAAAATAAGAAAAAATTTAAAAAAAAATTATTTTTATTATATAAATAAAGCCTATAAACCATTAAATACCTAAAAACATAAATTGATAAACTCCTAAATGACAAAACTTCTAAATAATAAAACAATTAAACCTGTATACCACATATAATAAATCATAAATCACATTTTAATTTGTATTCATTATAATTTTAAATATTCATTTTAATTATTTATTAATTTATTTTTTATAGAAATATTAATTACAAAATAAATAATGAGCGAGACAACTATAATTTTAATAATTTATTTTCAATCAAAAAAAAAATATAACCTTATAAAAGAAGTAAAAATTTAAAAACAAAAAATTATTATTTAGTAATATATTTTACTTTGATTTTGAATCATTATATATAAGTTTTGCAATTAAATTTTAATTGATATCAATCTTATTAAGAATAGTTTATTAATTTATTATTTGATCAATATTATAAGATCTAACAATAAAATTACTTATATTGAATTTAAATGTCTTATATTTATTAAGATTATTATAACTAAATATTATATTTACATTTGAAAAAAATTTAAAAATTATTATATTTTCTAAGGTTATAACCTTCAAAAATGATAAACAATCAAAAAAATAATTATTTTATTATTTTATTATTTAAATAAAACTTATAAACCACTAAATGCCTAAACATTTAAAACTCTAGACTCCTAAAACCCAAAACCCCCTAAATACTTAAACCATTAAACCTATAAAACCTAAATAATAAATAATAAATCTCATTTTTATTTGTATTCATTATAATTTTAAATATTCATTTTAATTATTTTTTAGTTTATTTTTATAGAAATATTAATTACAAAATAAATAATGAGTGAGACATATATAATTTAAATAAATTATTATTTATGAAAAAAAATATAAGCTTATAAAAATAAACAAATTTCAAAATTTAAAATTTTATTTAGTAATATAATTTACTTTGATTTTGAATTATTTTGGGTTCTCTAAATATATTTTAATTAATATCTATCTTATTAATAATAGTTTATTAATTTATTTTTTGATCATCAATATAATATATATTAATAAAATATTTTATATTGAATTTACATTAAATATAATTGTTAAGATTATTATAACTAAGTATTGTATGAATATATTAGAACTATTAAATATTATTATATTTTCAAAGGTTATAACCTTTGAAAATCATGAAAATACATAAAAATAAATTTTTTGTTATTTCATTGATTAAATAAAACCTATAAACACCTAAATGTGCAAACATATAAATCAATAAACTTTTTAACCCTAAAACCAAAAAAAACATGAACCATTAAATAGGTATACACTAAATAATAAATAATATATCTCTTTTTTATTAGTATCCATTATAATTTTATATATTCATTTTAATTATTTATCAATTTATTTTAATAGAAATATTAATTACAAAATAAATTTTTAGTGAGATAGATATAATTTAAATAATTTATTTTCATCAAAAAAATATATATGCATATAAAATTAGCAAAATTTTTAAGATAACAAATTATTATTTAGTAATATATCTTATTTTGATTTTGAATCATTTTAGATTCTAAAATTATATTTTAATTTATATCATTCTTATTAATACTAGTTTATTAATTTATTTATTGATCATTATTATAATATCTATTAATATAATTATTTATATTTAGCCTACATTATATATAATTATTAAGATTATTATAACTAAATATTATAATCACATTTAAAAAAATTTAAAATTATTATACTTTCAAAGGTTAAAACCTTTAAAAATTAAAAAAAGTCAAAAAATTAAATTTTTTGTTTTTTAATATTTTAGATAATAACTATAAATCACTAAAGGTCTAAACACTTAAATCACTAAACTCCTAAACCCAAAAACACCTAAATACTTAAACCATTAAACCTGTATATCCTGAATAATAAATAATAAATCTCAATTTTATTTGTATTCATTATAATTTTAAAAAATTATTTTAATTATTTATTAGTTTATTATTATAGAATTATAAATTACAAAATAAATTATGAGTAAGGCAAATTAATTTAATTAATTTATTTATAATAACAAAAATATAAAGTTATAAAAAAAGCAAAACATTAAAAAAATTATTATTAAGTAATATATTTTACTTTGATTTTTAATAAATTTAGATTTTACAAATATATTTTAAATAATATCTATCTTATTAATAATAGTTTATTAAATTTTTTTTGATCATTATTATAATATCTAGGAAAGTAATTATTTATATTGAATTTAAATTACTTATAATTATTAAGATTATTATAACTAAATATTATATTTACATATGAAAAAAATTTAAAAATCAATATATTTTCAAAGGTTATAATCTTCAAAAATTAAAAAAATAATAAAATTAAATTTTTTGTTATATCATTGTTTAAATAAAACTTATAAACCACTAAATGCCTAAACACTTAAACCTTTAAACTAGTAAACTTTAAATATAATTTAAATAATTTATTAAAATATTAATTACAAAATAAATTATGAGTGATACAAATATAATTTAAATAATTTATTTTTCATCATAAAAATATAAGCTTATAAAAAGAAGCAAAAACAAAAAAAAATATTATTTAGTAATAAATTTTCCTTGGATTTTGAATATTTTTAGGTTTTGCAATTATATTTTAATTTATATCTATCATATTAATAATAACATATTAATTTATTTTTTGATAATTTATATCATATCTATCAATAAAATTGTTTATATTTAGTTTATATTATATATAATTATAATGATTATTATTACTAAATATTGTATTCACATTTTTAAAAAATTTTAAAATAATTATATTTTCAAAGGTTATAACCTTTGAAAATGTGAAAAAATATCAAAAATTATTTTTTTGTTATTTAATTGTTTAAATAAAATCTATAAACCACTAAATGCCTAAAAACATAAATTGCTAAAGTCATAAATGAAAAAACCTTTAATACTTAAAATAATAAATGGGTATACATTAATAATAATTCATAAATCTCATTTTAATTTTATTCAGTATAATTTTAAATTTTTTATTTTAATTATTTATCAGTTTATTTTTATAGAAATATTAATTACAAAATAAATTATTAGTGAGAGAGATCTAATTTAAATTAGACTGGTATACCCAAAATAATAAACAATAAATCTCAATATTAATTTTTTAATATAATTTTAAATCTTCATTTTAATTATTTATTTGTTTATTTTTATATAAATATTAATTAAGAAATAAATTATGAGTTAGACAAATCTAATTTATATAAATTAAAATTCATCAAAAGAATATAAATAAGCTTTTTAAAATAAAAAAAATTTAAAAACAATAAATTATTATATAGTAATATATATTGATTTTTTATGAATCATTTTAGGTTTTTTTCTTATATTTTAATTGATGGCTATCATATTAATAATAGATTATTAATTTATTTTTTGATCATTTTTAGAATATTTATCAATCATAATGTTTATATTGAATTTATATGATATATAAATATAATGATTATTATAACTAAATATTGAATTCACATTTGAAAAAGATTTAAAAATTATTATATTTTCAAAGGATATAACATTTGAAAATATCAAAAAATAATAAAAATAAATATTTGGTTATTTTAATTTTTAAATAAAACCTATAAACCACAAAATGCATACACAGTAAAATCAGTAAACTCCTAAGGCATGTAATGCCTAAATACATAAACCATTAAGCTTCTATATACTACTTAATAATTAAGAAATCTAATTTTTATATTAATTTATTATTATTTTTAATATTAATTTTAATTATTTATAAGTTTATTTTATATAAATATTTATTACAAAATAAATTGTGAGTGTGACAAATATAATATAAATAATTTATATTTAATCAAAATATATATATATTTTATAAAAGAAGTAAAATTTTAAAAATTAAAAATTATTATCCTGTAATATTTTTTACTTTAATTTTGAATCAATTTGACTTTTCTAATTATTTTTTAATTAATATCTATCTTATTATTAATAGTTTATTAATTTAATTTTTGCATTATTATAATATCAATCAATAAA
Organism: Sapria himalayana; assembly: GCA_029783825.1. Lineage (NCBI taxonomy): Eukaryota > Viridiplantae > Streptophyta > Magnoliopsida > Malpighiales > Rafflesiaceae > Sapria > Sapria himalayana. The sequence continues at coordinate 244,726 of JAREIK010001792.1, forward strand.
ATTATTTATATTGAATTTATATGATAAATAATTATTAAAATTATTATAACTAAATATGAGATTCACATTAGAAAAAATTTTAAATATTATTATATTTTCAAAGGTTATAACCTATGAAAATGACAAAAAATTACAAATTTTTTTTTATTATTTTATTGTTTAAATAAAACCTATAAACCACTAAATGCCTAAAAACGTAAATCGCTAAACTCCTTGATGACAAAACTTCTAAATACTTAAACTATTAAATTGGTATACATTAATAATAAATCATAAATCTCATTTTAATTTTTATTAAGAGTAATTTTAAATTTTTATTTTAATTATTTATCAGTTTATTTTTATAGAAATATTAATTACAAAATAAATTATTAGTGAGACAGATCTATTTTAAATAATTTATTTTTTATCAAAAAAATATATATGCTTATAAAAAGAAGCAAAATTTTAAAAATAAAAATTTATTAAAACGAAATTTATGATTTAATATTAATGTATACTAGTTTAATTGTTTAAATATTTAAAGATTTTGTCATTTAGAAATTTAGCGATTTATATTTTTAGGTATTTAGTGGTTTATAAGTTTTATTTAAACAATAAAATAACAAAAAAACATTTTGTAATTTTTTGTCATTTTCATAGGTCATAACCTTTGAAAATATAATAATATTTAACATTTTTTGAAATGTGAATATAATATTTAGTTATAATAATATTAATAATTATATATCATATTAATTCAATATAAACAATTTTATTGATAGATATTATAATAATGATCAAAAATTAAATTAATAAACTATTAATAATAAGATAGATATTATTTAAAAATATTTACAAAACCCAAATTGATTCTAGAATTAAAGTAAAATATATTACTTAATAATAATTCTTAATTTTAAATTTTTGCTTATTTTTTAAGTGTAAATACTTTTATTGATTAAAAATAAATTATTTAAATTATATTTATCGCATTCATACTTTAATTTGTAATAAATATTTCTATAAAAATAAACTAATAAATAATTAAAATGAATATTTAAAATTATAATAAATTGAAATAAAAATAAGATTTATTAATTTTTAAGTAGTATATAGCAGTTTAATGGTTTATGTATTTAGGTATTACGTGGTTTAAAGTTTACTGATTTGACTGTGTATGCATTTAGTGGTTATAGGTTTTATTTAAAAATTAAATAAACAAAAAATTTATTTTTATTATTTTTTGTTATTTTCAAATGTTATAACCTTTGAAATTATAATAATTTTTAAATTTTTTTCAAAAGTGAATTCAATATTTAGGTATAATAATCATTATATTTATATTTCATATAAATTCAATATAAATAATAATATTGATAAATATTCTAATAATGATCAAAAAATAAATTAATAATCTATTATTCATGTGATAGATATCAATTAAAATAGAATTAAAAAACTTAAAATGATTTAGAAGTAAAGCAAAATATATTACTATATAATAAATTTTTGTTTTGAAATTTTTTTTTCTTTTTATAAGTTTATTTATATTTTTTGATGAGAATAAATTATATAAATTATATTTGTATAACTCATAATTTATATTGTTATTAATATTTATTAAAAATAAATGAATAAATAATTAAAATGAATATATTAAATTATAATGAAAAAAATAATATTGAGATTTATTATTTATTATTTGGGGTATACTAGTTTAAAAGGATATATATAAATTAAATCAATTATTAAAAAATAATTTAATATGCTATTATTAATATGATATATATAAATTAAAATATAATTGCAAAACCTAAATTATTCAAAATCAAAGTAAAATTTATTACTAAATAATAATTTTTGTTTTTTAGTTTTTGCTTCTTTTTATAAGCTTATATATATTTTTTTATGAAAAATAAATTATTTAAATTAAATTTGTATCACTCATAATTTATTTTGTAATTGATAGTTTAATAAATTATTTAAATTATAATTAAGGTTTATGAGTTTAAAGGTTTAAGTATTTAGGGGCTTTTGTGTTAAGGAGTTTAGAGATTTAAGTGTTTAGGGATTTTGTGGTTTATAAGTTTTATTTAAACAATGATATAACATAAATTTATTTTTTTATTTTTTCTAAATTTTGAAGAGTATATCCTTTGAAAATATAATAATTTTTAAATTTTTTTCAAATGTAAATATAATGTTTATTTATAATAATCATCAAAAATATATGTCACTTAAATTCAATATAAATAATTACATTGCTATATATTATAATAATGATCAAAAAATAAATTAATAAACAATTATTAATAAAATAGATATCATTTAAAAAGTATTTGCAAAATCTAAATTTAATGTTTTGCTCTTTTTATAAGTTTATATTTTTGTTATTAAAAATAAATTATTTAAATTATATTTGTCTTACTCATAATTTATTTTGTAATTTATAATTCTATAATAATAAACTAATAAATAATTAAAATGAATATTTAAAATTAAAATGAATACAAATAAAATTGAGATTTATTATTTATTATTCAGGATATATAGATTTAATGGTTTAGGTATTTAGGTGTTTTGTGGTTTATGAGTTTAGTGATTTAATTGTTTAGACCTTTAGTGATTATAGTTTTTATTTAAAGAATGAAAAAACAAAAAATTTAATTTTTTGATTTTTTTTTAATTTTTGGAGGTTATAACCTATGAAAATATAATAATTTTTAATTTTTTTTTAATGTGAATATAATATTTTGTTATAATAATCTTAATAATTATATATAATGTAAACTCAATATAAATAATTTTATTGATAAATATAATAATGATCAATAAATAAATTAATAAACTAGTATTTATAAGAATGATATAAATTAAAATATAATTGTAAAATCTAAAATGATTCAAAATCAAAATAAGCTATATTACTAAATAATAATTATTTATTTTTAAAAATTTGCTTTTTTTTGTGACCATTTTTTATGAAAAATAAAATATTTTAACTATATGTCGCACTAATAAATTATTTTGTAATTAATATTTCTATAAAAATAAACTGATAAATAATTAAAGTGAATATTTAAAATTATAATGAATACTAATAAAAATTAGATTTATGATTTATTATTTGGAATATACTAATTTATTGTTTTAAGTATTTATGGGCTTCAGGGTTTAGGAGTTTAGTCATTTTAGAATTTAGTCATTTAGTGGTTTATAAGTTTTATATAAATAATAAAATAACAAAAAATTTATTTTTGTTTTTTTTCTCATTTTTGAATGTTATAACCTTTGAAAATATAATAATTTATAATTTTTTTTGAAAAGCGATTATACTATGAAGTTATAATAATCATAATAATTATATACCATATAGATTCAATATAAACTATTTTATTGATATTTATTATAATAATGATCATATAAAAGTAATAAACAATGATTAATAAGATAAATATTGTTTAAAATATATTTTCAAAACCTAAAATGATTCAAAATCAAAGTCAAATATTTTACTAAATATTAGTTTTAAATTTTTAAATTTTTGTATCCATTTATAAGCCTATATATTTTTTGATGAAAAAGAAAATATTTTAATTATATTTGCCTCACTAATAATTTAATTTTTAATTTATATTTATATAAAAATAAACTAATAAATAATTAAAATGTATATTTAAAATTGTAATGAATACTAATAAAAATAAGATATATGATTTATTATTTAGGGTAAAACTATTTAATTGTTTAAGTTTTTTATGGTTTTTGGGTTAATAAGTATATTGATTTATATCTTTGCACATTTAGGTGTTTATAGGTTTTATTTAATCAAAGAAATAACAAAAAATTTATTTTTATGAATTTTTGTGATTTTCAAATGTTATTACCTTTAAAAATATAATAATTTTTTAATAGTTATAAAATATGAATACAATACTTAGTTAAAATAATCTTGAAAATTATATTTGTTGTAAATTCAATATAAAAAAATTTATTAATATATATTATTATAATGATCAAAAAATAAATTAATAAACTATTTTTAATAAGATAGATATTAAATAAAATAGATTTGCAGAAACCAAAATAATTCAAAATCAAAGTATATTATATTACTAAATAAAATTTTAAATTTTTGAAATTTTGTTTATTTTTATAAGCTTATTTTTTTTCATAAAAAATAATTTATTTAAATTATATATGTCTCACTCATTATTTAATTTGTAATTAATATTTCTAAAAAATAAACTAAAAAATAATTAAAATGTTTATTTAAAATTATAATGAATACAAATAAAAATGAGATTTAATATTTATTATTTAGGTTATATAGGTTTAATGGTTTAAGTATTTAGGGGGTTTTGGGGTTTAGGAGTCTATAGATTTAAATGTTTAGGCATTTAGTGGTTAATAAGTTTTATTTAAATAATAAAATAATCTTAATAATTATAAGACATTTAAATTGAATATAAGTAATTTTATTGTTATATATTATAAAAATGATCAAATAATAAATTAATAAAATTTTATTAATAAGATTGATAGCAATTAAAATATAATTTCAAAACCTATATATAATGATTCAAAATCAAAGTAAAATATATTACTAAATAATACTTTTTTATTTTTAAATTTTTACTTCTTTTTATAAGCTTATATTTTTTTTTGATTAAAAATAAATTATTTAAATTATATTTGTCTAACTCATTATTTATTTTGTAATTAATATTTATATAAAAAATAAACTAATAAATAATTAAAATGAATATTTAAAATTATAATGAATACATATTAAAATGAGATTTATGATTTATTATATGTGGTATACCTGTTTAATGGTTTTATTATTTAGGAGTTTTGTCATTTAGGAGTTTATCAATTTTTGTTATTAAGCATTTAGTGGTTTATAGGTTTTATTTATATAATAAAAATAAAAATTTTTTTTTTAGATTTTTTCTAATTTTCAAAGGTTATAACCATTAAAAAGAATTAATATTTAAAATTTTTTGAAATGTGAATATAATATTTAGTTATAATAATATTAATAATTATATATGATATAAATTCAATATAAATAATTTTATTGATAGATATTATAATAATGATACAAAATTAAATTAATAAACTATTAATAATAAGATAGATATTAATTAAAAAATATTTAAAAAGCCAAATTGATACAAAATTAAAGTAAAATATATTACTGGATAATAATTTTTAATTTTTAAATTTTTACATCTTTTATAAGCATATATATATTTTTTGATTAAAAATAAATTATTTAAATTATATTTGTCGCACTCATAATTTATTTTCTAATAAAAATTTCTATAAAAATAAATTAATAAATAATTAAAATGAATATTTAAAATAATAATAAATTGAAATATAAATTCAATTTATTAAGTAGTATATTTCGGCTTAATGGTATATGTACTTAGGCATTACGGGGTTTAAGAGTTTACTGATATAACTGTGTATACATTTTGGGTTCATAGGTTTTATTTAAAAAATAAAATAATATAAAATTTATTTGTATTATTTTTTCATATTTCCAGAGGTTAACCTTCAAAATATAATAATTTTTAAATTTTTTTAACAGTGAATTCAATATTTAGTTATAATAATCATTATATTTATATATTATATAATTTCAATATAAACAATTTTATTTATAAATATTGTAATAATGATCATAAAATAAATTAATAAACAATTATTAATAAGATAGATATCAATTAAAATATAATAACAAAATCTAAAACGATTTAGAAGGAGAGCAAAATATTTTGCTTATAATAAATTTTAGTTTTAAAATTTTTTATTTTTTTTATAAGTTTATCTATATTTTTCGATGAAAAATAATTATATAAATTATATTTGTCTAACTCATAATTTATTTTGTAATTAATATTTATATAACAATAAACAAATAAATAATTAAAATGAATATTTAAAATTATAATGAAAAAAATAATATTGAGATTTATTATTTATTATTTAGGGTACCGGTTCAAAAGAATTATTATTTATTATTTAGGGTTTTAGATATTTAAGAGTTATTGAATTAAGTGTTTAGGCATTTAGTGGTTTATAGGTTTTATTTAAATAATGAAATATAAAAAAAATATTTTTTTTATTTTTTCACATTTTTATAATAATCATTATATTTAAATATCCTATAAATTCAATATAAACAATTTTATTGATAAATATTCTAATGATGATCAAAAAATAAATTAATAATCTATTATTAATATGATAGATATCAATTAAAATATAATTACAAACCAATAAGGGTTTAGAAGCAAAGCAAATTATATTATTATATAATAATTTTTTGTTTTTAATTTTTTTTTCTTTTAATAAGTTTATATATATTTTTTTATAAAAAATAATTTATATAAATTAGAATTGTCTAACTCATAATTTATTTTGTAATTAATATTTATTTAAAAATAAACAAATAAATAATTAAAATGAATATTTAAAATTATAATGAAAAAAAATAAAAAAGAAATTTATTGTTTATTATTTAGGATATATCTGATTAAAAAAATTATCTATTTAGGGTTTTCGAGATTTAGAAGTTATTCATTTAAGTATTTAGGCATTTAGTGGTTTATAGGTTTTATTTAAACAATGAAATAACAAATAAATTATCTTTAATATCTTTTCAAATTTTTAAAGATTATAACCTTTGAAAATATAATAATTTTCAAATTTTTTTAAAAATGTGAATACAGTATTTAGTAATAATAATTATTATAAAAATATATAATATAAACTAAATATAAACAATTTTATTGATCGATATTATATCAATTATCAAAAAATAAATTAATAAACTATTATTAATATGATAGATATAAATTAAAATTTAATTACAAAAACTAATATGATTCAAAATCAAAGTAAATTTATTACTAAATACTACTTTTTGTTTTTTAATTTATGCCTCATTTAATAAGATTATATATTATTTGATAAAAAAATAAATTATTTGAATTATATTTGCATCACTTATAATTTATTTTGTAATTAATATTTCACTAAATTATATAAATTATATTTAAGGTTTATGAGTTTAAAGGTTTGAGTATTTAAAGGGCTTTGGGGTTTAAGAGTTTAGAGATTTATGTGTTTATGTATTTATTGGTTTATAAGTTTTATTTTAATAATGATATAACAAAAAATTTATTTTTTGTTATTTTTTCTCATTTTTAAGGTTATAACCTTTGAAAATAAAATAATTTTTAATTTTTTTTTTAAATGTGAATACTATATTTAGTTGTGATAATTTTAATAATTATATATCATATAAATTCAATATAAACAATTATATTTATAGATATTATATTAATGATCAAAAAATAAATTAATAAACTATTATAAATAAGTTGGATATTATTTAAAATATATTTGCAAAACCTAAATTTATTCAAAATCAAAGTATTATAAATTACTAAATAATAATGTTTTTGATGTATTGCTTCTTTTTATATGTTTATATTTTTTGTTCTTAGAAGTATATTATTTAAATTATATTTGTCTTACTCATAATTTATTTTGTAATAAATATTTCTATAAAAATAAACTAATAAATAATTAAATGAATATTTAAAATTATAATAAATAGAAATAAAAATTAGATTTATTAATTATTATGTACTATATAGTGGTTTAAAGGTTTATGTAATTATGTATTTCGGGGTTTAGGAGTATACTAATTTAATTGTGTATGCATTTAGTTGTTTATAGGTTTTATTTAAAAAATAAAATAAAAAAAAATTATTTTTATTATTTTTTGATATTTTCAAAGGTTATTACCTTTGAAAATATAATAATTTTTAAATTATTTTTAAAAGCAAATTTAATATTTAGTTAATAATCATTATATCTATATATCATATAAATTCAATATAAACAATTTTAGAGATAAATATTCTAATAATGATCAAAAAATAAATTAATAATCTATTATTAATAAGATAAATATCAATTAAAATATAATTACAAAACAATAAATGATTCATAAGCAAACTAAAATATATTACAATATAATAATTTTTTGTTTTGTAATTTTTTATTATTTTAAAATGTATATATATATTTTTTTGATTAAAAATAATTTACATAAATTATATTTGTCTAACTCATAATTTATTTTTAATTAATATTTATACAAAAATAAACAAATAAATAATTAAAATGAATATTTATAATTATAATAAAAAAATGAGATTTATTGTTTATTATTTAGGGTATACCGGTCTAATTTAAATTATATCTGTCTCACTAATAAATTTTTTTGTAATTAATATTTCTATAAAAATAAACTAATAAATAATTAAAATAAAAATTTAAAATTAAAGTGAATAAAAATTAAAATGAGATTTATGATTTATTATTAATGTATACCAATTTAATAGTTTAAGTATTTAGAGGTTTTGTCGTATAGGTGTTTAGCGATTCATGTTTTTAGGCATTTAGTGGTTTATAGGTTTTATTTAAACAACAAAATAACAAAAAAAAATTTAATTTTTTGTCATTTTCTTAGGTTATAAACTTTCAAAATATAATAATATTTAAATTTTTTTTAAATGTGAATACAATATTTAGTTATAATAATTTTAATAATTATATATCATATAAATTCAATATAAACAATTTTTTTTATAGATATTATAATAATGATCAAAAATTAAATTTATAAACACTTAATAATAAGATAGATATTAATTAAAACATATTTACAAAACCCAAATTGATGCAAAATTAAAGTAAAAAATATTATTGGATAATAATTTTAATTTTTTAATTTTTACTTCTTTTATAAGTGTATATATTTTTTTATTATAAATAAATTATTTAAATTATATTTGTCGCACTGACAATTTATTTTGTAATAAAAATTTATATATAAATAAACTAATAAATAATTAAAATGAATATTTAAAATTATAATAAATTGAAATAAAAATTATATTTCTTAATTATTAAGTAGTCTATAGCGGTTTAATGGTTTATGTATTTAGGCATTACGGGCTTTAGGAGTTTACTGATTTAACTGTGTATGTATTTAGTGGTTTATTGGTTTTATTTAAAAAATAAAATAACACAAAATTTATTTTTATTATTTTTGGATATTTTCAAAGGTTATTATTACCTTTGAAAATATAATAATTTTTAAATTTTTTTTAAAACCAAATTTAATATTTAGTTAATAATCATTATATCTATATATCATATAAACTCAATATAAATAATTTTAGTGATAAATATTCTAATAATGATCAAAAAATAAATTAATAATCTATTATTAATAAGATTGATATCATTTTAAATATAATTACAAAACAATAAATGATTCATAAGCAAACTAAAATATATTGCTATATAATATTTTTTTGTTTTGTAATTTTTTATTATTTTAAAATGTATATATTTTTTTTTTGATTAAAAATAATTTATATAAATTATATTTGTCTAACTCATAATTTATTTTTTGATTAATATTTATACAAAAATAAACAAATAAATAATTAAAATGAATATTTATAATTATAATAAAAAAATGAGATTTATTGTTTATTATTTAGGGTATACCGGTCTAATTTAAATTATATCTGTCTCTCTAATAATTTTTTTTGTAATTAATATTTCTATAAAAATAAACTAATAAATAATTAAAATAAAAATTTAAAATTAAACTGAATAAAAATTAAAATGAGATTTATGATTTATTATTAATGTATACCAATTTAATAGTTTAAGTATTTAGAGGTTTTGTCGTATAGGTGTTTAGAGATTCATGTTTTTAGGCATTTAGTGGTTTATAGGTTTTATTTAAACAACAAAATAACAAAAAAAAATTTAATTTTTTGTCATTTTCTTAGGTTATAAACTTTCAAAATATAATAATATTTAAATTTTTTTTTAAATGTGAATACAATATTTAGTTATAATAATTTTAATAATTATATATCATATAAATTCAATATAAACAATTTTTTTTATAGATATTATAATAATGATCAAAAATTAAATTTATAAACACTTAATAATAAGATAGATATTAATTAAAACATATTTACAAAACCCAAATTGATGCAAAATTAAAGTAAAAAATATTATTGGATAATAATTTTAATTTTTTAATTTTTACTTCTTTTATAAGTGTATATATTTTTTTATTATAAATAAATTATTTAAATTATATTTGTCGCACTGAAAATTTATTTTGTAATAAAAATTTATATATAAATAAACTAATAAATAATTAAAATGAATATTTAAAATTATAATAAATTGAAATAAAAATTATATTTCTTAATTATTATGTAGTCTATAGCGGTTTAATGGTTTATGTATTTAGGCATTACGAGCTTTAGGAGTTTACTGATTTAACTGTGTATGCATTTAGTGGTTTATTGGTTTTATTAAAAAAATAAAATAACAAAAAAATTATTTTTATTATTTTTGGATATTTTCAAAGGAATATCCTTTGAAAACATAATAATTTTTAAATTTTTTCAAATGTTAATTCAATATTTAGTTATATAATTATTATATTTATATATCATATAAATTCAATATAAACAATATTATTGATAAATATTCTAATAATGATCAAAAAATAAATTAATAATCTATTATTAATATGATAGATATCAATTAAAATATAATTACAAAACATATAAAGCTTCAGAAGAAAAGCAAATTATATTCTAAAAAATAATTTTTTGTTTTTAATTTTTTTTTTCTTTTAATAAGTTTATCTATATTTTTTTTGATGAAAAATAATTTATATAAATTATATTTGTCTAACACATAATTTATTTTTTAAATAATATTTATATAAAAATAAACAAATAAATAAATAAAATGAATATTTAAAATTATAATTAAAAAAAATGAGATTTATTCTTTATTATATAGGTTATACCAGTTTAATTTAAATCATATCTGTCTCACTAATAATTTATTTTGTAATTAATATTTTAATAAAAATAAACTGATAAATAATTAAAATAAAAATTTAAAATTATACTGAATAAAAATTAAAATGTTATTAATGAATTATTATTAATGTATACCAGTATAATATTTTAAGTATTTAAAAGTTTTGGCGTTTAGGACTTTAGCGATTTATGTTTTTAGGCATTGAGTGGTTTATAGGTTTTGTTTAAAAAATGAAATTACAAAATAATTATTTTTGTTGTTTTTTCACATTTTCAAAGGTTATAACCTTTGACAATATAACATTTTTAAAATTTTTTAAAAATGTGAATACAATATTTAGTAATAATAATCATTATAATTATATATAATATAAACTAAATATAAACAATTTTATTCATATATATGATATCAATTATCAAAAAATAAATTAATATGTTATTATTATTATGATGGATATAAATTAAAAAATAAATGCAAAACCTAAAATTATTCAAAATCCAAGTAAAATTTATTACTAGCTAATAATTTTGTTTTTTTAGTTTTTGCTTCTTTTTATAAGCTTATATATTTTTTTTGATGAAAAATAATTTATTTAAATTATATTTGTATCAGTAATAATTTATTTTGTAATTAATATTTTAATAAATTATTTAAATTATATTTGAGGTTTACCAGTTTAAATGTTTAAGTATTTAGGGGCTTTTGGGTTTAGGAGTTTAGATGTTTAAGTGTTTAGGCATTTAGTGGTATATAAGTTTTATTTAAACACTGATATAACAAAAAATTAATTTATATTATTTTTTCTAATTTGTGAAGATTATATCCTTTGAAAATATAATAATTTTTAAATTTTTTTCAAATGTAAATATAATATTTATTTATAATAATCTTCATAATTATAATTCATTTAAATTCAATATAAAGAATTATATTTCTAGATATTATAATTATGATCAAAAAAATTAGTAAAATAGTTATAATTTAAAAAGTATTTGCAAAATCTAAATTTATTCAAATCAAAGTAAAATATATTATTAAATAATAATTTTTTTTAATGTTTTGCTTTTTTTTAAACTTTATATTTTATTATTAAAAATAAATTTTTTAAATTATATTTGTCTTACTCATAATTTATTTTGTAATTTATAATTCTATAATAATAATTTATTAAATAATTAAAATGAATATTTAAAATTATAATTAATACAAATAAAATTGAGATTTATTATTTATTATTCAGGATATACCGGTTTAATGGTTTAAGTATTTAGGTGTTTTGTGGTTTAGGAGTTTAGTGATTTAATTGGTTAGACCTTTAGTGATTTATAGTTATTTTTCAAGAATGAAAAAACACAAAATATAATTTTTTGATTTTTTTTAATTTTTGAAGGTTGTAACCTTTGAAAATATAATAATTGTTAATTTTTTTTTAAATGTGAATATAATATTTAGTTATAATAATCATAATAATTATATATAATATAAACTCAATATAAATAATTTTATTGATAGATATTATAATAATGATCAATAAATAAATTAATAAACTTGTATTTATAAGAATGATATAAATTAAGATATAATTGTAAAATCTAAAATAATTCAAAATCAGAATAAGATATATTCTTAAATAATAATTTTTTATTTTTAAAATTTTGCTTCTTTTTATGAGCATTTTTGTGATGAAAAATAAATTATTTTAATTATATATGTACACTAATAATTTATTTTGTAATTAATATTTCTATAAGAATACACTGATAAATAATTTAAATGAATATTTAAAATTATAATGAATACTAATAAATAAGAGATTTATGATTTATTATTTAGACTTTACTAATTTAATTTTTTAATTATTTATGGGCTTCGGGGTTTAGCAGTTTAGTCATTTTAGTATTTAGTCATTTAGTGGTTTATAGGTTTTATATAAAAAATAAAATAATAAAAAATTTATTTTTGTTATTTTTTCTCATTTTTGAAGGTTATAACCTTTCAAAATATAATAATTTTAACTTTTTTTGACAAGTGAATACAATATGAAGTTATAATAATCATAATAATTATGTATAATATAAATTCAATATAAACTAATTTATTGATATTTATTATAATAATGATCATAAAAAATTAATAACAATTTATTAATAAGATAAATATTATTTAAAATATATTTTCAAAACCTAGAATGACTCAAAATCAAAGTGAAATATTTTACTAAATATTAATTTTAAATTTTTATATTTTTGTATCCATTTATAAGCCAATATATTTTTTGATGAAAAAGAAATTATTTAAATTATATTTGTCTCACTAATAATTTATTTTTTAATTTATATTTCTATAAAATTATACTAATAAATAATTAAAATGTATTTTTAAAATTATAATGAATACTAAAAAATGAGATTTATTATTTATTAATTAGGGTATAACTATTTAATTATTTAAGTTTTTTTGTGGTTTTGGGGTTAAAGAGTTTATTGATTTATATGTTTACATATTTTAGAGTTTATTGGTTTTATTTAATCAATGAAATAACAAAAAATTTATTTTTATGAATTTTCGTGATTTTCAAAGGTTAAGACCTTTGAAAATATATTAATTATTTAATAGTTCTAAAATACAAATACAATACTTTGTTATAATAATCTTAATAAGTATATTTGTTGTAATTTCAATATAAAAAATTGTATTAACATATATTATAATAATGATCAAAAAATAAATTAATAAACTATTATTAATAAGATAGATATTAATTAAAATATATTTGCAGAACCAAAAATAATTCAAAATCAAAGTAAATTCTATTACTTAATAAAATTTTAAATTTTTGAAATTTTGTTTATTTTAATAAGCTTATATTTTTTTTAATTAAAAATAATTTATTTAAATTATATCTGTCTCACTCATTATTTAATTTGTAATTAATATTTTTATAAAAATAAACTAAAAAATAATTATAATGAATATTTAAAAATATAATAAATACAAATAAAAATGAGATTTATTATTTATTATTTAGGTTATATAGGTTTAATGGTTTAAGTATTTAGGGGGTTTTGGGGTTTAGGAGTCTAGAGATTAAAATGTTTTGTCATTAAGTGGTATATAAGTTGTATTTAAATAATAAAATAATAAAAAAATTATTTTTGTGATTTTTTATCATTTTTGAAGGTTATAACCTTTGAAAATATAATAATTTTTAATTTTTTTTCAAATGTAAATATAATATTTAGTTATAATAACTTAAAAATATTAAAACATCTTAATTGAATTTAAGTAATTTTATTGTTCGATATTATAAAAATGATCAAATAATAAATTAATAAACTATTATTAATAAGTTTGATCACAATTAAAATATTATTGGAAAACCTATATATAATGATTCAAAATCAAAGTAAAATATATAACTAAATAATAATTTTTTGTTTTTAAATTTTTCTTCTTTATATAAGCTGTTTTTTTGATTAAAAATAAATTATTAAAATTATATTTGTCTCACTCATTATTTATTTTGTGATTGATATTTCTCTAAAAAATAAACTAATAAATAATAAAAATGAATATTTAAAATTATAATGAATACAAATTAAAATGAGATTTATGATTTATTATATAGAGTATGCTAATATAATGGTTTGATTATTTTATGGTTTATAGGTTTTATTTATATAATAAAAATTTAAAATTCTATTTTTGATTTTTTCTGATTTTAAAAGGGTATAACCTTTGAAAATAAAATAATTTTTACAATCTTTTGAAATGTGAATACCATGTATAATTATATCAATCTTACTAATTATATATCATATAAATTCAATATAAATAATTTTAATGAAAGATATTATAATAATGATCAAAAATTAAATTAATAAACTATTATTAATAATATAAATATTAATTAAAATATATTTACATAACACAAAATGATTCAAAATCAAATCAAAATATATTACTAAATAATAATATTTAATTTTTATAATTTTCCTTCTTTTTATAAGCTTATATTTTTTAAAAAAAAATTAATTATTTAAATAATATTTGTCTCAGTAAAAATTTATTTTGTAATTAATTTTTCTAAAAAATTAAACTATAAATAATTAAAATCAATATTTAAAATTATAATATATAGAAATAAAAATGAGATTTATTATTTATTAAGTAGTTTATAGCTGTTAAAACATTTATGTATTTAGGGGTTTCGGGATTTATGAGTTTACTGATTTAAGTAAGTAAGCATTTAATGATCTCTGGGTTTTATTTAAAAAATGAAATAACAATAAATTTATTTTTTTTTTATTTTCACATTTTCAAAGTTTAACTTTGAAAATATAATAATTTAAATTTTTTTTTCAAAAGTGAATACAATATTTAGTTATAATAATCATTATATTTATATATCATATAAATTCAATATAAACATTTTTATTGATAAATATTCTAATAATGATAAAAAAATAAATTAATAATCTATTATTAATAAGATAGATATCAATTAAAATATATTTAGAAAACCTAAAATGATTCAGAAGTAAAGCAAAATATCTTAATATATAATAATTTTTTCTTTTTAGATTTTTTTTCTTTTAAAAAGTTTTTCTATATTATTTTGATCAAAAATAATTTATATAAATTATATTTGTGTAACTCATAATTTATTTTGTAATTAATATTTATATAAAAATAAACAAATAAATAATTAAATTTGAATATTTAAAATTAAAATGGAAAAAAAATGAGATTTATTCTTTATTATATAGGATATATCGATTTAATTAAAATTAGATTAGTCTCTCTAATAATTTATTTTGTAATTAATATTTCTATAAAAATAAACAGATAATTAATTAAAATAAAAATTAAAATTATACTGAATAATTAAAATAATTTATTTTGTTTCTCTCTCAACTCTAGAATGATTGCTAAAGCTCTAACCAAAATAATAAGAGCTTTTACTTTATCTCTATTATGTCTCATCATATTTGATCTTGAATCACTGGGCTATCAAAGGTAATTTGACTCATGTACGCTAACAGACTAAACCAAAGTTGTACCCATGTGTGTTGAAATAGCAAGTTGTTGAGGATGCTATTTATATTAATTATTGTAATTTCTTCTAAAATATCTCTCATGCACACACTCAAAGCAATTTTTTTAAAAATATAGTTCACCTCTAAAAAAATAACGACCTTGTAGCCAATTAGAACAAACTAGCCCAAGGGTGGTTTGAGCAGGTAAAGAAGTATGGGCTCTCTTTCAATCAAGATTCAAAAAATTTATTTTATTGGCATGTCTAAGCCTTTTTTTATATCCTCGTGGATATGAAAAGTTTCATTTCTTTGTTTTTATATTAAATGAGTTATGTATACTAGCTCACAATACCCAAAAAGGTGTAAATTGGCATGTCTAAGCCTTTTTTTATATCCTCATGGATGTGAACAGTATCATTTCTTTCTTTTTATATTAAATCAGTTATGTATACAAGCTCACAATACCCAAAAAGGTGTTAATGAATCATATTCAAATGTATAAAAGGTTTTAATCATTGCTCAAAATATTAGTTTTGCATATTGACACATGAGGTGACAAATCAAAGGAAAAAGCCATAGTGATATTTCAAATCCCAAGAATTTTAGCTATAGAAAGATATAAAGAGTAGTAATCGTGCTTTAACTATATCTACCCTCATGACTTTTGCCCTTGAGGAATGTCCAAAGTTACAATCATTTATAGAGCAATGATTTGCAATATAAAGATAAATTGCACAAGCTATGGTCATATCCAATACTGTGACCCAGTATTAAAGTGATTAAATATGTATTCATGATCATTCTTAGTGCCATAACAATATGTTCAACAGAGAGACACAAGTTATGGCATATTCTCATCGATATTATTTTGTGTTCTAGAGACAAAATCTACAATCATTACCATTGCTAATGCTACAATAATCTAAAGCAAGAAAGAAACTGAATCCATAACTCACGCCTTGAGTCATGACTTTGTGTTACATATACAAAAAGATAAATCTGTGACATTCCTAAAAGTTGTGAATTTCAATTTAAATTTAACACTTAGTCATTTGATTATAAAAGTGAAAAACATGAGATTTAGGATTTATGTTTTTTGGGTTAGGGTTATAGTTTATCATTTAAGGTTTAGCATTTTAAGTTTAGGGTTTATTCTTTTTTTTTGTTTTTTTTTGGAAAATACACACTTTATTTATCATTTAGGCACACAACTTACAAGAGACTAAAAAGCTAACTAATTTAGGCGAGCCCACCAAATCCTATTCATCTTAATGATTCTATGCATAAAATACATAAAAAAACATAAAGCCTAATAATTCCTAGCATACAAATACAACTAAAATATCCTGGCTTTGTCGGACTTCAGAGTTGGCATTGAGTCATTATGCACACTGCGTCCTTCCATTCAGATTTTTTCAAAGCCTTTTGGAGGAACCTGAATTATGCACCATATTAAAACTATGCAAATATAAGATTGTGCATGTGTGTGACATGCAACATCAAGCTTTTTCCTATGTCATTGCTATGCAATGGAATACATGTAAAACTGAATACCCATAAATCCACAAGTCCATATCTACGGCACTTTGTCAATTCATTCTCACCTCTGAATTCCACATTCTTTTGCTCAAATGATCCTCAAAAGAGTATCACTTGGGTTAGAATGCTTCCTCCTCGAGCTCCAAGAAGTGGCTGTATGTTGCACCGACAAAATATCAAAAAATATGCATGCATCAGTGTGCATGTGTGATGAGGTCCATCTCATGGTCTAATTATCTACGCATACAACCAAGCTAGAATACAAGTAAAATTACAAAATGCTATAAAGATGGGTCTTCTTCTCTTGGGAGTGAAGCATCGCCTAATGTGTATTTACAAAATGCATTAGTGGGCCCCACTTAGAGATACTCATGGGTCCAGTTGCCCCCATTGCATGCTACATAGAGAACAGACAAGATTGTGTGTGTGAGTATGTGATGATCTGTCTCTACAAGTACATGGTGCATACAAAGTCCAAAATACAAATAAGACTACAACATAAACTACAAGTTTGAATCTTTCGCTCCCGTTTGGCTTGTCTGGACTCCATTGCTTACTGGCCCTGCTTGGTGATGCTTCGGATTTTTTCGGCTCTCCAATTAATCATGGATTACCAGCTACTCTTGTTGGGCGACAGTTGGGTGGCCCTCTATGCTGCCAGATAGGGCTAGTGGGACCCACTCCTAGCTACGCTTGGGTTTACTCCCGACCACATTGCTTGGTCTCGTTAGTTGTCTGAATGTTAACATCCGGCTTGTTAGTGGGGCCCTCTATAAGCTGGTGGCCCATACTTATGGCTACTTCCAGGACTTGCTGGCCCCTCTAAATGCTACACCAAAATAGACAAGAATATGTGCACTTGGGTACTATGGTCCATCATTATATGTGTGTGGTGCAGCAGTATCAGGGTTTAAGAGTTTAGTAATTTAAGTATTTACGTATTTTGTTGTTTATAGGTTATTTAAATAATTAAATAACAAATAAATTATTTTTATGATTTATTTTCTCATTTTTAATAGTATTTTTATTATTATATATATATATTTTAATTATTTATTAGTTTATTAATTATAGAAATATAAATTAAAAAATAAATTAATAGTGAGACAAATATAATTTAAATAATTAATTTTTCATCAAAAAATATATAAGCTTATAAATGGATACAAAAATTTAAAAATTTAAAATTAATATTTCGTAAAATATTTAACTTTGATTTTAAATCATTTTAGGTTTTGAAAATATATTTTAAATAATATTTATCTTATTAATAATTGTTTATTACTTTTTTATGAATATTATTCTAATATATATCAATAAAATAGTTTATATTGAATTTATATGATATATAATAATAATTATTATTATTATAACTTCATATTATATTCACTTTTCAAAAAATAAATTATAAATTATTATAGTTTCAAAGGTTATAATATTCAAGAATGAGAAAAAATAACAAAAATAATTTTTTGTTATTTTATTTTTAATATAAAACCAATAAACCACTAAATGACTAAATTCTAAAATGACTAAACTCCTAAACCCCGAAGCCCATAAATACTTAAAACATTAAATTAGTATAGTCCAAATAATAAATCATAAATCTAATTTTTATTAGTATTCATTATAATTTTAAATATTCATTTTAATTATTTATCAGTTTATTTTTATAAAAATAATAATTACAAAATAAATTATTAGTGTGACATATATAGTTTAAATAATTTATTTTTCATTAAAAAAATGCTTATAAAAAATCAAATTTTTAAAAATAAAAAATTATTATTTAGTAATATATCTTATTTTGATTTTGAATTTTTTAGATTTTACAATTATATTTTAATTTATATCATTCTTATAAATACTAGTTTATTAATTTATTTATTGATCATTATTATAATATCTATCAATAAAATTATTTATATTGAGTTTACATTATATATAATTTTTAAGATTATTATAACTAAAAATTATATACACATTAAAAAAAAATTAAAAATTATTATATTTTCAAAGGTTATAACCTTCAAAAATTAAAAAAAAATCAAAAAATTAAATTTTTTGTTTTTTTATTCTTTAAATAAAAACTATAAATCACTAAAGGTCTAAACAATTAAATCACTAAACTCATAAACCACAAAACACCTAAATACGTAAACCATTAAACTGGTATATCCTGGATAATAAATAATAAATCTCAATTTTATTTGTATTCATTATAATTTTAAATATTCATTTTAATTATTTATTAGTTTATTATTATAGAATTATAAATTACAAAATAAATTATTAGTGAGACAAATATAATTTAAATAATTCATTTTTTAAAACAAAAATATAATCTTATATAAAAAGCAAAACTTTAAAAAAATTATTATTTAGTAATATATTTTACTTTAATTTAAATAAATTTAGATTTTGCAAATACTTTTTAAAATACTATCTATTTTATTAATAATAGTTTATTAATTTATTTTTTGATCATTATTATAATATCTAGCAATGTAATTATTTATATTGAATTTAAATGACTTATATTTATGAAGATTATTATAGATAAATATTATATTTACATTTAAAAAAATTTAAAAATTATTATATTTTCAAAGGATATAACCTTCCAAATTTATAAAAAATAAAAAAAATAAATTATATGTTATATCATTGTTTAAATAAAACTTATAAACCACTAAATTTCTAAACACTTAAATCTTTAAACTTTTTAACACAAAAGCCCATAAATATTATAAACCTTTAAACTCGTAAACCTTAATTATAATTTAAATAATTTATTAAAATATTAATTAAAAAATAAATTATGAGTGATACAAATTTAATTTAAATAATTTATTTTTCATCAAAAAAAAATATATAAGCTTATAAAAAGAAGCAAAAACTAAAAAGAATATATTATTATTTAGTAATAAATTTTATTTTGATTTTGAATAATTTTAGGTTTTGCAATTATATTTTATTTTATATCTATCATATTAATAATACCATATTAATTTATTTTTTGATAATTGATTTAATATCTATCAATAAAATTCTTTATATTTTGTTTATATTATATATAATTATAATGATTAATATTACAAAATATTTTATTTACATTTTTAAAAAATGTTATAATTATTATATT
Organism: Sapria himalayana; assembly: GCA_029783825.1. Lineage (NCBI taxonomy): Eukaryota > Viridiplantae > Streptophyta > Magnoliopsida > Malpighiales > Rafflesiaceae > Sapria > Sapria himalayana. The sequence goes on from JAREIK010001792.1 coordinate 265,396, forward strand.
TTCAAAGGTTATAACCTTTGAAAATGTGAGAAATATAAAAAATAATTTTTTTGTTATTTGATTATTTAAATAAATCCTATAAACCACTAAATGCCTATAAATCAATAACTCCTAAATCTCTAAAATTTTAAAAAGATTATCCTTTTAAACTAGTATACACTAAATAATAAATAATAAATCTCAATATTATTTTTTTCATTATAATTTAAATTTTTCATTTTAATTATTTATTTGTTTATTTTTATATAAATATTAATTACAAAATAAATTATGAGTTAGACAAATATAATTTATATAAATTATTTTGCATCGAAAAATATAGATAAACTTATAAAAAGAATAAAAAATTTAAAAACTAAAATTTATTATATAGTAATATATTTTGCTCTCCTACTAAATCATTTTAGGTTTTGTAATTATATTTTAATTGATATCTATCTTAGTAATAATTGTTTATTAATTTATTTTTTGATCATTATTAGAATATTTATCAATAAAATTGTTTATATTGAATTTATATGATATATAAATATAATGATTATTATAACAAAATATTGAATTCACTTTTTAAAAAAATTTAAAAATTATTATATTTCCAAAGGTTATAACCTTAGGAAATATGAAAAAATAACAAAAATAAATTTTTTGTTATTTTATTTTTTAAATAAAACCTATAAATCACTAAATGCATACACAATTATATTAGAAAACTCCTAAACCATGTAATGCCTTAATACATAAATCATTAAACAACTATATACTACTTAATAATTATAAATTTAATTTTTATTTCAATTTATTACTATTTTAAATATTCATTTTAATTATTTATTAATTTATTTTTATAAAATTTTTTATAACAAAATAAATTATGAGTGCGACACATATAATTTAAATAATTTCTTTTTAATCAAAAAAATATATATGCTTTTAAAAGAAGTATAAAAGAAGTATTATTAAAAGTTAATAATTATTATCAACTAATATATTTTACATTAATTTTGAATCAATTAGGGTTTTGTAAATATTTTTTAATTAATATCTATCTTATTATAAATAGTTTATTAATTTAATTTTTGATCATTATTATAATATCTATCAATAAAATTGTTTATATTTATTTTAATATGATATAGAATTATTAAAATTATTATAACTAAATATTGTATTCAAATTTCAAAAAATTTTAAATATTATTAAATTTTTAAATGTTATAACATTTAAAAATGACAAAAAAATACAAATTTTTTTTGTTATTTTATTGTTTAAATAAAACCTATAAATCACTAGATGCCTAAAAACATAAATTGCTAAACTCCTAAATGACAAAACCTCAAAATACTTAAACCATTAAACTGGTATACATTAAATATAATTCATAAATCTTATTTTAATTTTTATTTAATATAGTTTTAAATTTTTATTTTAATTATTTATCAGTTTATTTTTATAGAAATATTTATTACAAAATAAATTATTAGTGAGACAGATATAACTTAAATTAAACTAGTATACCCTAAATAATAAATAATAAATCTCATTTTTTTTATTATAATTTTTAATATTCATTTTAATTATTTATTTTTTATTTTTATTTAAAAATTATTTAAAAGATAAATTATGAGTTAGACAAATATAATTTATGTAAATTATTTTTTATCAAAAAAATAGATTTAAACTTTTTAAAATAAAAAAAAATTCAAAACAAAAAATTATTATATAGTAATATATTTTGCTTTGCTTATGAATCATTTTATGTTTAGTAATTATATTTTAATTGATATCTATATTATTAATAATAGATTATTAATTTATTATTTCATCATTATTAGAATATTTATCACTAAAATTGTTTATGTTGAATTTATATGATATATAATTAAAATGATTATTATAACTAAATATTGAATTCCCTTTTAAAAAAAAATTAAAAATTATTATATTTTCAAAGGTTATATCCTTTGAAAATATCAAAAAATAATAAAAATGAATGTTTTGTTATTTTATTTTTTAAATAAAACTTATAAACCACTAAATGCATACTCAATTAAATCAGTAAACACCAAAACCCCATAATACCTAAATACATAAACCATTAAACTACTATATATTACATAATAATTATTAAATCTAATTTTAATTTCTATTTATAATAGTTTTAAATATTAATTTTAAGTATTAATTAGTTTATTTTTATAAAAAAATTTATTATCAAATAAATTATGAGATGACAAATATATTTTAAATAATATTTTTTAAAATATATATATATATATATATACGCTTATTAAGAAGTAAAAATTTAAAAATTAAAAATTATTATCCAATAATATATTTTACTTTTATTTTAAATCAATTTGAGTTTTGTAAAAATTTTTTAATTAATATATATCTTATTATTAGTAGTTTATTAATTTAATTTTTGATCATTATTATAATATCTATCAATAAAATTATTTATATTGAATTTATATCATATATAATTACTAATCTTAAATTAGACCGGTATACCAAAAATAATAAATAATAAATCTCATTTTTTAATTATAATATTAAAAATTCATTTTAATTATTTATTTGTTTATTTTTAAATTAATGTTAATTACAAAAATATTTATAAGTTACACAAATATAATTTATATAAATTATTTTTCATCAAAAAAATATAGATAAACTTTTTAAAAGAAAAAAAAAATTCAAAACAAAAAATTATTGTATAGTAATATAATTTTCTTTGCTTCTGAATCATTTTAGGTTTTGTAAATATATTTTAATTCATATCTATATTATTAATAATAGATTATTAAGTTATTTTTTTCATCATTATTAGAATATTTATCATTAAAAATGTTTATATTCAATTTATATGATATATAAATATAATGATTATTATAACTAAATATTGTATTCACCTTTGAAAAAAATTTCAAAATTATTACATTTTCAAAGGTTATAACCTTTGAAAATGTTAAAAAATAAAAAAATATATCTTTCTTTGATATTCTATTTTTTAAATAAAACCTCTACACCACTAAATGCCTAAGCATTTAAATCACTAAAGTACAAAGTCTCGATACCCCTATATAGATAATCCTTTAAATCAGTATTTATAGATAATCCTTTAATTATTAATTAGCTTATTTTTTATAGAAATATTAATTAAAAAATGAATAATGAGAGAGACAACTATAATTTTAATAATTTACTTTTAATCAAAAAAATGAATAAGCTTATAAAAAGTAGTAAAAATTTAAGAACAAAAAATTATTAATTAGTAATATATTTTACTTTGATTTTGAATCATTATATATAGGTTTTGCAATTATATTTTAATTGAAATCAATCTTATTAAAAATAGTTTATTAATTTATGATTTGATCAATTTTATAATATCTAACAATAAAATTACTTATATTGAATTTAAATGTTTTATAATTATTAAATTATTATAACTAAATATTATATTTACATTTGAAAAAAAATTAAAAATTATTATATTTTCAAAGGTTATAACCTTCAAAAATGATAAAAAATAACAAAAATAATTTTATTATTATTTTATTATTTAAATAAAACTTATAAGCCACTATATGCCTGAACATTTAAATCTCTAGACTCCTAAACCCCAAAACCCCCTAAATACTTAAACCATTAAACGTATATAAGTTAAATAATAAAAAATAAATCTCATTATTTTTGAATTCATAAAAATTTTAAATATTCATTTTAATTATTTTTTAGTTTATTTTTATAGAAATATTAATTACAAAATAAATAATGAGAGACATATATAATTTAAATAAATTATTTTTATATGAAAAAAAATATAAGATTATAAAAATAAACAAAATTTCAAAAATTTAAAATTTTATGTAGTAATATAATTTACTTTGATTTTGAATTATTTTGGGTTCTATAAATATATTTTAATTAATATATGTCTTATTAATAATAGTTTATTAATTATTTTTTGATCATCAAAATAATATATATTAATAAAATTTTTTATATTGAATTTACATCAAATATAATTATTAAGATTATTATAACTAAGTATTGTATTCATATTTTAGAACTATTAAAAAATTTTTATATTTTCAAATGTTATAACCTTTAAAAATCACGAAAATTCATAAAATAAATTTATTGTTATTTCATTGATTAAATAAAACCTATAAATCAATAAATAAAAACTAAATGTGTAAATATATAAATAAATAATCTCATTAACCTCAAAACAGAATAAACTAAAACCATTATAAGGGTATACCCTAAATAATAAATCAAAATCTCATTTTTATTAGTATTCATTATAATTTTATATATACATTTTAATTATTTATTATTTTAATTTTATAGAAATATAAATTAAAAAATAAATTATTAGTGAGACAAATATAATTTAAATAATTTATTTTTCATCAAAAAATATATAGGCATATAAATGGATACAAAAATTTAAAAATTTAAAATTAATATTAAGTAAAATATTTAACTTAGATTTTTAGTCATTTTAGGTTTTGCAAATATATTTTAAACAATATTTATCTTATTAGTAATTGGTTATTACTTTTTTATGATCATTATAATAATAAATATCAATACAATAGTTTATATTGAATTTATTTTATATATAATTATTATGATTATTATAAATTCATATTGTAATCACTTGTCAAAAAAAATTTAAAAATTATTATATTTTGAAAGGTTATAACCTTCAAAAATGAGAAAAAATAACAAATATAAATTTTTTGTTATTATATTTTTATTATAAAACCTATAAACCACTAAATGATTAAATACTAAAATGACTAAACTCCTAAACCCTGAAGCCCATAAATACTTAAAACATTAAATTAATATGGTCTAAATAATAAATCATAAATCTCAGTTTTATTAGTATTCATTATAATTTTAAATATTCATTTTAATTATTTATCATTTTATTTTTATAAAAATATTAATTACAAAATAAATTATTAGTGTGACATATATAATTTATATAATTTATTTTTTATCAAAAAAAATGCTCATAAAAAGAAGCAAAATTTTAAAAATAAATAATTATTATTTAATAATATATCTAATTTTGATTTTGAATAATTTTAGATTTTACAATTATATTTTAATTTATATCATTCTTATAAATATAAGTATATTAATTTATTTATTGATCATTATTATAATATCACTAAACTCCTAAACCACAAAACCCATTAATACTTAAACCATTAAACCGGTATATCCTGAATAATAAATAATAAATAATAAATAATAAATCTCAATTTTATTTGTATTCATTATAATTTGAAATATTCATTTAAATTATTTAGTAGTTTAATTTTATAGAATTATAAATTACAAAATAAATTATGAGTAAGACAAATATAATTTAAATAATTTATTTTTAATAACAAAAATATAAACTTATAAAAAAAGCAAAACATTAAAAGAATTTTTTATTTAGTAATATATCTTACTTTGATTTGAATAAATTTAGATTTTGTAAATACTTTTTAAATAATAACTATTTTATTAATAATAGTTTATTAATTTATTTTTTGATCATAATTATAATATCTAGCAATATAATTATTTATATTGAATTTAAATGAATTATAATTATGAAAATTATTATAAATAAATAATATATTTACATTTGAAAAAAATTTAAAAATTATTATATTTTTAAAGGATATAATCTTCAAAAATTAGAAATAATAATAAAAATAAATTTTTTGCTATATCATTGTTTAAATAAAACTTATAAACCACTAAATGCCTAAACACATAAACATCTAAACTCCTAAACCCAAAAGCCCCTAAATATTTAAACCCGTAAACCTTATATATAATTTAAATAATTTATTAAAATATTAATTACAAAATAAATTATGAGTGATACAAATATAATTTAAATAATTCTATTTTTCATCAAAAAAAAATATAAGCTTAATAAAAAGAAGCAAAAACTAAAAGACAAAAATTATTATTTAGTAATAAATTTTACTTGGATTTTGAATAATTTTAGGTTTTGTAATTATATTTTAAATTATATCCATAATAATAATAATAACATATTAATTTATTTTTTGATAATTGATATCATATATATGAATAAAATTGTTTATATTTTATTTATATTATATATAATTATAATTATTATTATTAATAAATATTGTATTCACATTTTTAATAAATTTTAAAATTATTATATTATCAAAGGTTATAACCTTTGAAAATATGAAAAAATATCATAAATAATTTTTTTGTTATTTCATTGTTTAAACAAAACCTATAAACCACTAAATGCCTAAAAACATAAATCGCTAAAGTCCTAAATGACAAAACCTGTAATTACTTAAATTATTAAACTGATATACATTAATAATAATTCATAAATCAAATTTAAATTTTTATTCAGTATAATTTTAAATTTTTATTTTAATTATTTATTAGTTTATTTTTATTGAAATATTAATTACAAAATAAAGTATTAGTGAGACAGATATAATTTAAATTAAAATGGTATACCCTAAATAATAAAGAATAAATCTCATTTTATTTCATTATAATTTTAAAAATTCATTTTAATTATTTATTTGTTTATTTTTATATAAATATTAATTAAAAAATAAATTATGAGTTAGACAAATATAATTTATATAAATTATTTTTGATCAAAAAAAATAGGTAAACTTATTAAATGAAAAAAAAATTAAAAACAAAAAATTATTATTTAGTAATATAATTTGTTTTGCTTAAGAATCATTATAGGTTTTGTAATTATATTTTAATTGATATCTATCTTATTAATAATAGATTATTAATTTATTTTTTGATCATTATTAGAATATTTATCAATAATATTGTTTATATTGAATTAATATGATATATAAATATAATGATGATTATAACTAAATATTGAATTCACCTTTGGAAATATTAAAATATAATAAAAATATATATTTTGTTATTTTAATTTTTAAATAAAATCTATAAACCACTAAATGCATACACAGTTTAATCAATAAACTCCTAAAGCCCATAATGCCTAAATACATAAACCATTAAACTGCTATATACTACTTAATAATTAATAAATCTATTTTTATTTTAATTTATTATAATTTGAAATATTCATTTTAATTATTTATTAGTTTATTTTTATATAAATCTTTATTACAAAATAAATTATGAGTGCGACAAATATAATTTAAATAATTTATTTTAATAAAAAAAATATATACGCTTATAAAAGAAGTATAAATTTAAAAATTAAAAATTATTATCCAATAATATTTTTTACTTTAATTTTGAATAAATTTGGGTTTTGTAAATATTTTTTAATTAATATACATCTTATTATTAATAGTTTATTAATTTAATTTTTGATCATTATTATAATATCTATCAATAAAATTATTATATTGAATTTAAATGATATATAATTATTAAAATTATTATAAGTAAATATTGTATTTACATTTTAAAAAATTTTAAATATTATTATATTTTCAAAGTTTATAACCTATGAAATGACAAAAAATTAAAATTTTTTTTTGTTATTTTATTGTATAAATAAAACCTATAAACCACTAAATCCCTAAAATCATGAATCGCTAAACACCTATACGACAAAACCTCAAAATATTTAAACTATTAAATTGGTATACATTAAAAATAAATCATAAATATCATTTTAATTTTTATTCAATATAATTTTATATTTTTATTTTAATTATTTATCAGTTTATTTTTATAGAAATATTAATTACAAAATAAATTATTAGTGAGACAAATATAATTTAAATAATTTATTTTTTATCAAAATAAAAATATATGCTAATAAATAGACGCAAAATTTTAAAAACAAATATTTATTATTTTGTAATATATTTTATTTTGATTTTGAATCATTTTAGTTTTTGTATTTATATTTTAATTTATATCTTTATTATTAATAATATTTTATTAATTTTATATTGATCATTATTATAATATCTATTAATAAAATTATTTATATTGATTTTACACTATATATATTAATTTGAATATTATAACTAAACATTATATTAACATCTAAAAAAATTAAAAAATATTATATTTTCAAAGGTTATGAAATTCAAAAATTAAAAAAAATCAAATAATTTATTTTTTATTTTTTTATTCTATAAATAAAAACTATAAATCCCTAAAGTCCTAAATACTTAAATCACTAAACCCCAAAACACATAAATACTTAAACCATTAAACTAGTATATCCTGAATAATAAATAATAAATCTCAATTTTATTTGTATTCATTATAATTTTAAATATTCTTTTTAATTATTTATTAGTTTATTTTTATAGAATTATAAATTACAAATAAATCGTGGAAGACAAATATAATTTAAATAATTTACTATTAATAACAAAAAATATAAACTTATAAAAAGAAGCAAAACATCAAATAAATTATTATTTAGTATTATATTTTACTTTGATTTTGAATAAATTTTTGTTATGCAAATATATTTTAAAAAATATCTATCTTATTAATAATAGTTTATTAATTTATTATTTGATCATTAATATAATATCTATCAAAATAATTATTTATATTAAATTAACATGATATATTATTATTAAGATTATGATAACTAAATATAGTATTCACATATAAAAAAAATTTAAATATTGTTATATTTTGTAAGGTTATAACCTTCAAAAATGAGAAAAAATAACAAAATAAATTTTTTGTTAGATCATTGTTAAAATAAAACTTATAAACCATTAAAGGCCTAAATACATAAATTTCTAAACTCCTAAACCCCGAAGCCCCTAAATACCTAAACCTTTAAACTAGTAAATCTTAAATATAATTTAAATAATTTATAGAAATATTAATTACAAAATAAATTATGAGTGACAAATATAATTTAAATAATATATTTTTCAACAAAAAAAATATATGCTTATAAATTGATGCAAAAACTAAAAAAAAATTATTATTTAGTAATAAATTTTACTTTGATTTTGAATCATTTTAGGTTTTTTAATTATATTTTAATTTATATCTATCATATTAATAATAGTTTATTAATTTATTTTATGATAATTGATATAATATTATCGAAAAAATTTTAAAATTATTATCTATCATTTTAGGTTTACTGAATATTGTATTCACATTTTTAAAAAATTTTAAAATTATTATATTTTCAAATGTTATGACATTTTAAAATTTGAAAAAATATCAAAAATAAATTTTTTTGTTATTTCATTATTTAAATAAAAGCTATAAACTATTAAATTCCTAACTACTTAAATCAAAACTTCTAAATCTCGAAAACCCTAAATAAATAAGATTTTTAAACATGTATATCCTAAATAATAAATAATAAATCTCATTTTTATTTTTTTTCATTATAATTTTAAATATTCATTTTAATTATTTATTTGTTTATTTTTATATAAATATTAATTACAAAATAAATTATAAGTTAGACAAATATAATTTATATAAATTATTTTTCAATAGAAAAATATAGATAAACTTATTAAATGAAGAAAAAAATTAAAAACAAAATATTTTATATAGTAATATATTTTACTTTGTTTATAAATCATTTAGGTTTTGTAATTATATTTTAATTGATATCTAACTTATTAATAATAGATTATTAATTTATTTTTTGATCATTATTAGTATATTTATCAATAACAATATTTATATTTAAATTATAAGATATATAAATTTAATAATTATATAACTAAATATTGTATTCACTTTTGAAAAAATATTTAAAATTATTATATTTTCAAAGATTATAACTTTTGAACATGTGAAAAAACAAAAAAATAGATCTTTTTTTATTATTTCATTGTTTAAATTAAACCTATAAACCACTAAATGCCTAACCACTTAAATCACTTAACTACAAAATCCCGATACCCCTATATAGATAATAGTTTAAACGGGTATACCCTAAATAATAATTAATAAATCTCATTTTTATTTATTTACATTATAATTTAAAAAATTCATTTTGATTGTTTAGTTATATATATATATATATATATATATATATATATATATATATATATATATATATATATAT
>JAREIK010001792.1:278503-338680 GCA_029783825.1 Sapria himalayana
ACTATTAAATACTTAAACTATTAAACAGGTGTACATTAATAAAAAATCAAAATCTCAATTTAATTTTTATTAAGTATATTTTTAAATTTTTAATTTAATTATATATAATTTTTTATTATGGAAATATTAATTAAAAATAAATTATTAGAGAGATAGATCTAATTTAAATAATTTTCTTTTTCAACAAAAAAAATATATATCCTTATAAAAAGAGGCAAAATTTTAAAACAAAATTTATTTTTTAGTAATATATTTTATTTTTATTTTGAATCATTTTAGATTTTGCAATTATAATTTAATTTATATCATTCTTATTAATAATAGTTTATTAATTTTTTATTGATCATTATTATAATATATATTAATAAAATTATTTATTTTGAGTTTACATTATATATAATTATTAAGATTATTATTACTAAATATTATATTCACATTTAAAAAAAATTAAAAATTATTATAATTTCAAAGGTTATAAGCTTCAAAAATAAAAAAAAATAAAAAAATTAAATTTATTGTTTTTTCATTCGTTAAATAAAAACTATAAATCACTAAAGGCCTAAACACTTAAATCACTAAACCCCAAAACACCGTAATACATAAACCATTAAACTAGTATATCTTGAATATTAAATAATAAATCTCTATTTTATTTGTATTCATTATAATTTTAAATATACATTTTAATTATTTATTAGTTTATTTTTATAGAATTATAAATTAAAAATAAATTATGAGAAAGACAAATATAATTTAAATAATTTACTTTTAATAACAAATAATATAAACTTATAAAAAGAAGAAAAACATCAAAGAAAGTATTATTTTGTAATAATTTTTACTTTGATTTTGAATAAATTTACATTTTACAAATATATTTAAAATAATATCTATCTTATTAATAATAGTTTATTAATTTATTTTTGATCATTAATATAATATATTGAATATATAATTATTTATATATAATTTACATGATATATAATTATTAAGATTATCATAACTAAATATAGAATTCACATATAAAAAATAATTTAAAAATTGTTATATTTTCAAAGTTTATAACCTTCAAAAATGAGAAAAAATAACAAAAATAAATTTTTTGTTATATCATTGTTTAAATAAAATTATAAACCATTAAATGCCTAAATAGATAAATATCTAAACTCCTAAACCCTGAAGCCCCTAAATACTTAAACCATTAAACTCGTAAACCTTAAATATAATTTAAATAATGTATAGAAATATTAATTACAAAATAAATTATGATTGATACAAATATAATTTAAATAATATATTTTTCATCAAAAAAACATATAAGCTTATAAAATGATGCAAAAACTAAAATAAAATTATTATTTAGTAATAAATTTTACTTTGATTTTGAATCATTTTAGGTTTTTTTAATATATTTTAATTTATATCTATCATATCAATAATAGTTTATTAATTTATTTTTTGATAATTGATAAAATATCTATCAATAAAATTATTTATATTTAGTTTATATTATATATATTTATAATATTTATTATTACTAAATATTGTATTTACATTTTGAAAAAAATTTAAATTTATTATATTTTCAAATGTTATAACCTTTGAAAATTTGAAAAAATATGAAAAATAAATTTTTCGTTATTTAATTGTTTGAATGAAACCTATAAACCATTAAATGCCTAAATTCTTAAATCAATAACTTCTAAATCTCGAAAACCCTAAATAGATAAAATTTTTTAACATGTATAACCTAAATAATAAATAATAAAAAATAAATCTCATTTTTATTTTTTTCATTATAATTTTAAATATTTATTTTAATTATTTATTTTTTTATTTTTATATAAATATTAATTACAAAATAAATTATAAGTTATACAAATATAATTTATATAAATTATTTTTCAACAAAAAAATATAGATAAACTTTATAAAAAAAGAAAAAAATTAAGAACAAAAAAATATTATATAGTAATATATTTTGCTTTGTTTCTGAATCATTTTAGGTTTTTTAATTATATTTTAATTGATATCTAACTTATTAATAATAGATTATTAATTTATTTTTCGATCATTATTAGAATATTTATCAATAAAAATGTTTATATTGAATTTATATGATATATAAATTTAATAATTATTATAACTAAATATTGTATTCACTTATGAAAATAGTTTTAAAATTATTATATTTTCAAAGGTTATAACCTTTGAACATTTGAAAAAATAAAAAAATATTTTTTTTGTTATTTCTTTGTTTAAATAAAACCTATAAATCACTAAATACCTAAACATTTAAATCACTAAACTACAAAGTCCCGATACCCCTACATAGATAATCCTTTAAACCGGTATACCCTAAATAATAATTAATAAATCTCATTTTTATTTGTTTTCATTATAATTTAAAAAATTCATTTTTATTTTTTGGTTATATATATATATATATATATATTAATTATAAAATAAATTATGAGTTAAAAATTAAATTTATAAAAATTATTTTTCATCAAAAAATAGATAAGCTTATAAAAAGAATAAAAAGTTAAAAACAAATAATTATTATTAAGTAATATATTTTGCTTTGCTTTTGAATCATTTTCGGCTTTGATATTATATTTTAAGTAATATCAATCTTATTCATAATAGATTTTAATTTAGAATATCTATCAATAAAATTGTTTATATTGAATTTATATGATATATAATTATTATGATTAATAAAAATATATATTATATTCACTTTTGAAATGAAATTTGAAAATTATTATATTTTCAAAGGTTATAACCTTTGAAAATATGAAAAAATAATAAAAATAATTTTTTTTTATTTTTTCTCTTAAATAAAACCTATAAACCACTAAATGCATACACAGTTAAATTAGTAAACTATTAAACCCCGTAATGCCTAAATACATAAACCATTAAACAGCTATATACTACTTAATAATTAATAAATTTAATTTTTATTTCTATTTATTATAATTTTAAATATTCATTTTAATTATTTATTAGTTTATTTTTATTGAAATATTTATTACAAAATAAAGTATGAGTGCGACAAATATAATTTAATTATTTTTTTAATAAAAAAAAATATACGCTTATAAAAGAACTAGAAATTTAAAAATTAAAAATTATTATCCAGTAATATATTTCACTTTTAATTATGAATCAATTTGGGTTGTGTAAATATTTTTTAATTAATATCTTTCTTTTTATTAATAGTTTATTTATTTAATTTTTGATCATTATTATATTATCTATCAATAAAATTGTTTATATTGGATTTATATGATATATAATTATTTATATTATTAAAATTAAATATTGTATTCACATTTCAAAAAATTGTAAATATTATTATATTTTCAAAAGTTATAAACTATGAAAATGATAACAAATTATAGAAAATTTTTTTGTTATTTTATTTTTTTATATAAAACCTATAAACCACTAAAAGCCTAAAAACATAAATCACTAAACTCATAACGACAAAACCTTTAAATACTTAAACTATTAAACTCGTATACATTAATAATAAATCTTAAATCTCATTTTAATTTTTATTCAGTATAATTTTAAATTTTTATTTTAATTATTTATCAGTTTATTTTTATAGAAATAATATTACAAAATAAATTATTAGTTAGATGGATCTAATTTAAATTAAACCAATATTTCTAAATAATAAATAATAAATCTCATTTTTTTTCATTATAATTTTAAATATTCATTTTAATTATTTATTTGTTTATTTTTATATAACTATTAATTACAAAATAAAGTATAAGTTATACAAATATAATATATATAAATTATGCTTCAACATAAAAATATAGATAAACTAATTAAAAGAAGAAAAAAACTAAAAACAAAAAATTATTATATAGTAATATATTTTGCCTTGTTTCTTAATCATTTTATGTTTCGTAATTATATTTTAATTGATATCTATTATTATTATTAATAGATTATTAAATAATTTTTTTATCATTATTATAATATTTATCAATAAAAATGTTTATATTGAATTTATATGATATATATATATTTAATAATTATTATAACTAAATATTATATTCACTTTTGAAAAAAATTTAAAATTATTATATTTTCAAAGGTTATAACCTTTGAATATGTGAAAAAATAAAAAATTTTTTTCTTTGTTATTCTATTGTTTAAATAAAGCCTATACACAACTAAATGCCTAAGCATTTAAATCACTAAACTACAAAATCCAGATACCCCTATATAGATAATCCTTTAAACCTGTATAACCTAAATAATAATTAATATATCTCATTTTTATTTGTTTTCTTTATGTGTGTGTGTGTGTGTGTGTATATATATATATATATATATTAATTATAAAATAAATTATGAGTTAAAAATATAATTTATAAAAATTATTTTTCATCAAAAAATAGATAAACTTATAAAAAGATTAAAAATTTAAAAACAAATAATTATTATTAAGTAATATATTTTGCTTTGCTTTTGAATCATTTTAGACTTTGATATTATATTTTAAGTAATATCAATCTTATTCATAATAGATTTTTAATTTATTTTTTGATAATTATTAGAATATCTATCAATAAAATTGTTTATATTGAATTTATATGATATATAATTATTATGATTATTATAAATATATATTGTATTCACTTTTAAAAAAAATTTAAAAATTATTATATTTTCAAAGGTTATAATCTTAAAAAATGAGAAATAATACAAAAATAAATTACTAAACCGCAAAATGCCTAAATACTTAAAAAATTAAACTAGTATATCATGAATAATAAATAATAAATCTCAATTTTATTTGTATTCATTATATTTTTAAATAATAATTTTAATTATTTATTAGTTTATTATTATAGAATTATAAATTAAAAATAAATTATGAGGAAGACAAATAGAATTTAAATAATTTACTTTTAATAACAAAAAAAATATAAACTTATAAAAAAAAGCAAAACATCAAAGAAAGTATTACTTTGTTATATATTTTACTTTGATTTTGAATAAATTTACATTTTGCAAATATATTTAAATTAATATTTATTTTATTAATAATAATAGTTTATTAATTTATTTTTTGATCTTTAATATAATATATTTCAATATAATTATCTATATTGAATGTACATGATATATAATTATTAAGATTATCATAACTAAATAGAGTATTCACATAAAAATAAAATTTAAAAATTGTTATATTTTCAAAGTTTATAACCTTCAAAAATGAGAAAAAATAACAAAAATAAATTTTTTGTTATATCATTGTTTAAATAAAACATATAAACCATTAAATGCCTAAACACATAAATCTCTAAACTCCTAAACTTCTAAGCCCCTAAATACTTAAACCTTTAAACTCGTAAACCTTAAATATAATTTAAATAATATATTGAAATATTAATTACAAAATAATTTATGATTGATATAAATATAATTTAAATAATTTATTTTTCATTAAAAAGATATATAAGCTTATAAAAAGAAACAAAAACTAAAAAACAAAAATTATTTGTTAGTAATAAATTTTACTTTGATTTTGAATAATTTTAGGTTTTGTAATTATATTTTAATTTATAACTATCATATTAATAATAGCATATTAATTTACTTTTTAATAATTGATATCATATCTATCAATAAAATTGTTTATATTTAGTTTATATTATATATAATTATAATGATTCTTATTACTAAATATTGTATTCACATTTTTTAAAAATTTAAAATTATCATATTTTCAAAGGTTATATAACCTTTGAAAATGTGAGATAATATCAAAAATAATTTTTATGTTATTTCATTATTTAAAGAAATTCTATAAAGTACTAAATGCCTAAATACTTAAGTCAATAACTCTGAAATCTCGAAAAGCCTAAATAGATAATCCTTTTAAACTGGTATACCCTAAATAATAAATCTCAATATTTCTTTTTTCATTATAATTTAAAATATTCATTTTAATTATTTATTCGTTTATTTTTATATAAATATTAATTACAAAATAAATTCGGCTTAGACAAATATAATTTATATAAATTATTTTTCATCGAAAAATATAGATAAACTTATAAAAAGAATAAAAAATTTTAAAAGTAAAATTTATTATATAGTAATATATTTTGCTCTCCTTCTGAATCATTTTAGATTTTGTAATTATATTTTACTTGAAATGTATCTTATTAATAATTGTTTATTAATTTATTTTTTGATCATTATTAGAATATTTATCAATAAAATTGTTTATATTGAATTTATATGATATATAAATATAATTTTATATTTTTATATTTAATTATTTATCAGTTTATTTTTATTGAAATATTAATTACAAAATAAATTATTAGTGTGACAGATTTAATTTTAATTAAACTGGTATACCCTAAATAATAAATAATAAATCTCATTTTTTTTTCATTATAATTTTAATTATTTATTTGTTTATTTTTATATAAATATTAATTAAAAAATAAATTATGAGTTAGAAAAATATAATTTATATAAATTATTTTTCATCAGAAAAATTTAGATAAACTTATTAAAAGAAAAAAAAATTAAAAACAAGAAATTATTATATAGTAATATAATTTTCTTTGCTTCTGAATCATTATAGGTTTTGTAATTATATTTTAATTGATATCTATCTTATTAATAATAGAATATTAATTTATTTTTTGATCATTAGTAAAATATTTATCAATAATATTGTTTATATTGAATTTAGATGATATATAAATATAATGATTATTATAACTAAATATTGAATTCACATTTGAAAAAAATTTAAAAATTATTATATTTTCAAAGGTTATAACCTTTGAAAATATAAAAAAATAATAAAAATAAATATTTTGTTATTTTATTTTTTAAATAAAACCTATAAACCACTAAATGCATACACAGTTAAATCAGTAAACTTCTAAAGACCGTAATGCCTAAATACATAAACCATTAAACTGCTATATACTACTTAATAATTAAGAAATCTAATTTTTATTTCAATTTATTATAATTTTAAATATTCATTTTAATTATTTTTTAGTTTATTTTTATATAAATTTTTATTACAAAATAAATTATTAGTGCGACAAATATAATTTAAATAATTTATTTTTAATAAAAAAAATATTAACGCTTATAAAAGAAGTAAAAATTTAAAAATTAAAAATTATTATCAAATAATAATTTTTAGTTTAATTTTGAATCAATTTGGGTTTTGTAAATAATTTTTAATTAATATCTATCTTATTATTAATAGTTTATTAATTTAATTTTTGATCATTATTAAATATCTATCAATAAAATTGTTTATATTGAACTAATATGATATATAATTATTAAAATTATTATAACTAAAAATTGTATTTACATTTCAAAAAATTTTAAATATTATTATATTTTCAAAGGTTATAACCTATTAAAATGACAAAAAATTTCAAAATTTTTTTTTCGTTATTTTATTGTTTAAATAAAACCTATAAACCACTAAATGCCTAAAAACATAAATCGCTAAACTCCTGAACGACAAAATTTCTAAATACTTAAACTATTAAATTGGTATACATTAATAATAAATCATAAATCTCATTTTAATATTTATTAAGTATAATTTTAAATTTTTATTTTAATTATTTATCAGTTTATATTTATAGAAATATTAATTACAAAATAAATTATTAGTGAGACGGATCTATTTTAAATAATTTATTTTTTATGAAAAAAAATATATATGCTTAAAAAATGAGGCACAATTTTAAAAACAAAAATTTATTATTTTGTAATATATTTTATTTTGATTTTGAATCATTATAGTTTTTGCAATTATATTTTAATTTATATCATTCTTATTAATAATAGTTTATTAATTTTTATTGATCATAATTATAATATCTATTAAAAAAATTATTTATATTGAGTTTAGATTATATATAATTATTAAGAACATTATAACTAAATTATATATTAACATTTAAAAAAATTAAAAATTATTACATTTAATTTTTTATTTAAAATTATTAAAAATTAAAAAAATTATAACCTTCAAAAATTAAAAAAAATAAAAATATGTAATTTTTTATTTTTTCATTCTTTAAATAAAAACTATAAATCACTAAAGTCCTAAACACTTAAATAACTAAACCCCAAAACACCTAAATACTTAAACCATTAAACTAGTATATTTTGAATAATAAATAATAAATCTAAATTTAATTTGTATTCATTATAATTTTAAATATTAGTTTTTATATTTTTTTAGTTTATTTTTATAGAATTATAAATTAAAAATAAATTATGTGGAAGACAAATATAATTTAAATAATTTACTTTTAATAACAAAAATTATAAATTTATAAAAAGAAGCAAAACATCAAAAAAATTATTATTTAGTATTATATTTTACTTAGATTTTGAATAAATTTACGTTTTGCAAATATATTTTAAAATATATGTATCTTATTAATACTAGTTCATTAATTTATTTTTTGATCATTAATATAATATCTATCAATATAATTGTTTATATTGAATTAACATGATATATAATTATTAAGATTATCATAACTAAATATAGTATTCATATATAAAAAAATTTAAAAATTGTTATAATTTTGAAGGTTATAACCTTCAAAAATGAGAAAAAATAATAAAAATAATTTTTTTTGTTATATCATTGTTTAAATAAAACATATAAACCATTAAATGGCTAAATACATAAATCTCTAAACTCCTAAACCCCGAAGCCACTAAATACCTAAACATTTATAATCGTAAATCTTAAATATAATTTAAATAATTTATAGAAATATTAATTACAAAATAAATTTTGAGTGACAAATATAATTTAAATAATATATTTTTCATCAAAAAAATATATAAGCTTATAAAATGATGCAAAAAACTAAAAAAATTATTATTTAGAATTAAATTTTACATTGATTTCGAATTATTTTAGGTTTTTTAATTATATTTTAATTTATATCTATCATATTAATAATAGTCTATTAATTTATTTTTTGATTATTGATATAATATCTATCAATAAAATTGTTTATATTTATTTTATATTATATATAGTTAAAATAATAATTATTACTAATTATTGTATTCACATTTTTAAAAAATTTTAAAATTATTATATTTTCAAATGTTATGACATTTCAAAATTTGAAAAAATATCAAAAATAAATTTTTTGTTATTTCATTGTTTAATTAAAAGATATAAACCATTAAATACCTAAATACTTAAATCAATAACTTCTAAATCTCTAAAACCCAAATAGGTAAATTTTTTAAACAGGTATATATCCTAAATAATAAAAAATAAATCATATTTTTATTTTTTTCATTATAAATTTAAATATTAATTTTAATTATTTATTTGTTTTTTTATATAAATATTAAATACAAAATAAATTATAAGTTAGAAAAATATAATTTATATAAATTATTTTTTAACAAAAAAATATAGATAAACTTATTAAAAGAAGAAAAAATTTAAAACAAAAAATTATTATATAGTAATATATTTTACTTTGTTTCTGAACCATTTTAGGTTTTGTAATTATATTTTAATTGATATCTAACTTATTAATATTAGATTATTAATTTATTTTTTGATCATTATTAGAATATTTATCAATAAAAATATTTATATTTAATTTATATGATATATAAATTTAATAATTATTATAACTAAATATTGTATTCACTTTTGAAAAAAATTTTAAAATTATTATATTTTCAAAAGTTATAACCTTTGAACAAGTGAAAAAACAAATAAAATATTTTTTTTTATTATTTCATTGTTTAAATAAAACCTATAAATCATTAAATGCCTAAACACTTAAATAACTAAACTTCAAAATCCCGATACCCCAATATAGATAATAGTTTTAATGGGTATCCCCTAAATAATAATTAATAAATCTGATTTTTATTTGTTTTCATTTTAATTTAAAAATTCATTTTGATTGTTTAGTTATTTATTTATATATATATATAAATTATATAATAAATTATGTGTTAAAAATATAATTTATAAAAATTATATTTCATCAAAAAATAGATAAGCTTATAAAAAGAATAAAAATTTAAAAACAAATAATTATTATTAAGTAATATATTTTGCTAAGCTTTTGATTCATTTTAGGTTTTGATATTATATTTTAAGTAATATCAATCTTATTCATAATAGATTTTTAATTTATTTTTTGATAATTCTTAGAATATTTATCAATAAACTTGTTTATATTGAATTTATATGATATATAATTATTATGATTATTATAAATAAATATTTATTCACATTTGAAAAAAATTTAAAAATTATTATATTTTCAAAGGTTATAATCTTTGAAAATATCAAAAAATAATAAAAATAAATTTATTTTTATTTATTTTCTTAAATAAAACCAATAGACCACTAAATGCATACACAGTTAAATCAGTAAACTTCTAAAGCCCGTAATGCCTAAATACATAAACCATTAAACTGCTATATACTACTTAATAATTAATAAATCTAATTTTTATTTCTATTTATTATAATTTTAAATATTCATTTTAATTATTTATTAGTTTATTTATATTGAAATATTTATTACAAAATAAAGTATAAGTGGACAAGTATAAATTAATTAATTTTTTTTTAATAAAAAAAATACAGTTCTAAAATAAGTAAAAAATTAAAAATTAAAAATTATTATCCAGTAATATATTTTACTTTAATTTTGAATCAATTTGTGTTTTGTAAATATTTTTTAATTAATATGTATCTTTTTATTAATAATTTATTAATTTAATTTTTGATTATTATTATATTGTCTATCAATAAAATTTTTTATATTGAATTTATATGAAATATAATTATTAATATTATTATAACTAAATATTGTATTCACATTTCAAAAAATTGTTAATATTATTACATTTTCAGAGGTTATAACCTCTGAAAATGATAACAAATTATAAATTTTTTTTTGTTCTTTTATTTTTTTATAAAAATCCTATAAACCACTAAAAGACTAAAAACATAATTCGCTAAACTTCTAACAAAAAACCTATAAATACTTAAACTATTAAACTGGTATACATTAATAATAAATCTTAAATCTCATTTTAATTTTTATTCAGTATAATTTTAAATTTATATTTTAATTATTTAACAGTTTATTTTTATAGAAATATTAATTACAAAATAAATTATTAGTGAGACGGATCTAATTAAAAATAACCCTCTATCTCAAAATAATAAATAATAAATAATAAATAATAAATATTATTTTTTTATTATAATTTTAAATATTCATTTATATTTAATTGTGTAATTATATATAAATATTAATTACAAAATAAATTATGAGTTAGACAAATATAATTTATATAAATTATTTTTAATCAATAAAATATTGATAAACTTATTAAAAGAAAAAAAAATCAAAAACAAAAAATTATTATATAGTAATATATTTTTCTTCGATTCTGAATCATTATAAGTTTTGTAATTATATTTTAATTAATATCTATCTTATTATTAATGGATTATTAATTTATTTTTTGACTATTATTAGAATATTTATCAATAAAATTGTTTATATTGAATTTATATAATATATAAATATAATGATTAGTATAACTACATATTGTATTCACATTTTAAAAAAATTTAAAAATTATTATAATTTCAAAGGTTATAACCTTTAAAAATATCAAAAAATAATAAAAATAAATTTTTTGTTATTTTATTTTTTAAATAAAACCTATAAACCACTAAATGCTAAGGGTGCTGATGGGACGGGACGGGATGGCGATTACAAATCTCAAGTCCCTTCCCACAGTTCTGAGATTTTTTTTTGAAGATCCAGACTCATCCCCTAGGTTCAAAATATCAGGACAGGAGTGGACGGAGATCGAGGATTTTGGGTAGGAGAAAATGGTTCCGGGACGGAACGGTGTTCACACATTGTTTTCAATTTATTTTATTCAAACCGGCCAAGTTAGTTCATGTCGAAACCTTTTGTTGTACCATTTATCATTCCTTAGTTTTGTATCTTTCAAACTCAAATTGGGCCAATTTTGTTTTGTCAAATAGGCTGAATACCGCAAATGAGTTCCATTACCTCTTCAAAAGCTTTGATGTTCAGAAAAGGATAGAAATGTTAAATAGAACAGGACCGAGTTGTGTGCATAATTTGGTTCTTTGTTTATTCACAAGTTGGCTTTGTTCAGCCGAGTGAAAGTTAACCAAAATAGCAATGCTACATTTTTTAAACAATTACTTAAAATATTAATGAATAGCTAAAGATGATCACAAACATTAGTAGCAGCAATTACTTCTTAAGTAATTGCTAAAATTAGGCAGCTTAATATAACAAAAAAAATAAAACTAATAACAACAATGATAATAATCATTTCAATGGTCAGTCCCGGAACATCAACAAAAATCCAAACCCAATTAATTATCTCTTCTACAACTCCTGCCTTTTCTTCCTCCACTATAGAAAGACAACCAAAGATGAAAACGTGTTAATCATGTAGACATAAATTTCTAAGATTAAAGAGTAATAAAAAAACTAAATATTACCTTATACAATTTAATACACCCATTCCAAATTTAGTTGGCCAACTATAGTTGGAAGAATATATGGATCTTATGACCCGTCTGAAAATTGTAATTGAACCATATTTTTATTAAATTGAATGAATAAAATAAGTAAAAGTGAAATTAAAATTTACAAGATTTGTATACTAACCTGATTTATTATCATCAAGATCTTGAACTAATTCTTCAATTTCAATAGGTTTGTTTGAGCTTCTCAACCAATCTTGTAGAAATATGAGATCTTTAGTTGTAATAGGTGTTAAAGAACTCCAAATTTATCTAAAGTTCTTCCCCTAGTATTAAATATAGATTCGTAGGCCATAATAGATGCTTGGATAGCCAATACATCCCTTGCTACATTTTCCAAAGAAGAATACCTAACCTCAATTACCTTCCACCAGTTTAGAAGATCAAAATCAATTCTATTTTTTTCAAGTTTGTCCTCCAAGTACCTATCGAACTATTCCAAAGCTGCAACTTATTGTTCTTTCTCCAATTCGAAAAAAAATTCATCAACATAAGTATCACTACCATCAAAGAAATCATCATTTTTCTTCAACACAGTAGAAGAGAAATCATCTTCTTTTGATTCATCTTCATTTAAATCTTTATAATCATCCATCATCTCATTTAAAGCATTTATAACCTTTTTCGCCAAATTTTTAGCAAATTCCTTTCCATAATGCTAAATCTACTTAACCTTGAGATATTTGAGCTTATATTTAGGATCCAACACTACTGCTACAAAAAACATAATATTTGTTGACCGAAGAGAACCCCAATATTTGTTGAATTTATGCCTCATTTTAATACCCATTTCAGACACCATTGTATCTCTATAATTTTCACAAAGCTCAATTTTTTTCAAAATTCAAATAATCTCAGGAAAATAAACACTAGAGGTAGAATATTATGAGCCAGAAAATTTACAAGTTACCTCATAAAAATTTTTCAAGAAACGAGACAAAATTTTGGCATTTTTTCTGTCACTCTCAGTTGGAACGTTTGAACCAAACTCGTTCGAAAACCTTTTGTCTTTGTCCTCCAACTTATCAAATTCTTTTTGATATTTTATATCAGTTTGTAGCATCAAATAAGTTGAATTCCATCTTGTAGGACAATCTAATTGCAATGAAGATCTAGATGTCAAGTTTGCTTCTTCAACACATAACTTAAACATATCTAATCTTTTAGGACTACTCCTCACATATTTCACCACACCTCTAATTTTTTGAATAGCACCCTCTATGACTGCAAAGCCATCTTTGACAATTACGTTTAAAATATGAGCACAACATCTCATATGAAAATGCTCACCTCTCAAAGGTACAACACTTTTCTTCACAAGCTTTTTTTTTCAAGTGTTCAACTTCAACATCATTATTTGATCCATTGTCAACAGTAATGCACATCAACTTTCTCAAACCCCATTCATTCATGCAAAACTCAATAGAATTTCTAATATTAACTCCAGAATGACTTTTAATTACCCAAAAGTTCAAAATCCTTTTATTCATATTCCATTGAGAATCAATGAAATGAACAGTCAAACATATATAAGATAAAATTTGAATGCTAGTCCAAGTGTCGGTAGTCAATGAAACTCTAAAATAATGAGATGATATGCTATAAAATAATTTCTTCTTTTCCTTCACAAACAAAGAAAAACAATCCCTCAGTGTGGGGTGCCTAGATGGAATTTTAAATTGAGGCACACTAACATCACAAAACTCTTTAAACTTATCCCTCTCAACAAAACAAAAAGGCAATTCATCTATTATGATCATTTTCTCCAAAGCCTCCCTAACTTGTTGTTGATCAAATTTCCAACAAGATAATTTGTTATTCTCTGAACTAGTACCTTTAGTGAAACTCAACAAAGATTGTGACTTATCTTTACCTTTTTGAGCTTCTATTAGTTTTTTTTTGTGTGGAAATTTCCTACAAGTCTCTCTCAAATATTTCCATAAACCCGAAGTACCTTGATCACTTTTTGCCAAGTATTCTATCCTACACCATATACAAGATGTCCAACCAATTTCATTTACCTCTGAATCAACTAATATCTCATAAGTTTCCCAAACATCAGACTTATACTTTTTATGAGCTTGAGGTTCAGATGTACCTTGACTTTCTTTTACAATTGGAATTGAAGAACCTGCCATAACAAAAGGAGGGTTCATGAAAAGATGATGATTTGATTTACCAGTACTTTGATCATTTGAGATGTGATCATCTCCAATTTATTGTATTTTTTGTTTGCCGCTGGATTGTGCCATCATCATTGCCATTAATTAATATCATATGTTAAGAATAGATACATATAAATATTTCAAACAAGCAAGCTCTACAAAACTGACTGTAAAACATTCAGCCCACCCATTCGGCCCAACCACAACACCACAACCAATACTCAACAAAACTGACTGAGACACATAATAATAATAATTAATCACTCAATTCTCGTCAGAAAAACAAACCAAAGGGCTAGTGGCATCTGAGACACAGTGGAGGCAACCAGAAATGTGAAAGACAAGGGCTAGACCTAACTGAACACGGCTGGAATGAAGTTAGGTGGCCTGGAACTGGTCAGAATAGCAATAGGTGCATCGAAATTGGATGGGCAGTAGCAAAATTAGTGGCATCTTCATGTTATATATATATATATATTCCTGGTTCTAGTATCGGGTTTTTAGGATGGTATGGTTCTCAGGAAAGATATTGCTTAAGATCCGGAACCGTCCCAAAAGAAAAAATACGTGACAGAATAGGACTGGAAAAGTCAAAGTTAATGGATTTTTCTCAGTCCCGATTCTTTCGAATCAAGACTTCGGTTCGGGTCACGAATCTCCGAGTCCCGTGAGCACCCCTACTAAATGCATATAAAGTTAAATTAGTAAACTCCTAAACCCCGTAATGCCTAAATACATAAACTATTAAACCGCTAAATACTACATAATAATTAATAAATCTATTTTTTATTGCTATTTATTATATTTTTAAATATTCATTTTAATTATTTATTAGTGTATTTATTTAGAAATATTTTTTACAAAATAAATTATGAGTGGGACAAATATAATTTAAATAATATATTATTTATCTAATAAAAATATACACTTATAAAAGAAGTATAAATTTAAAAATTAAAAATTATTATCAAGTAAAATAAGTCTTTAATTTTGAATCAATTAGGGTTTTGTAAATATTTTTTAATTAATATCTATCTTAATATTAATAGTTTATAAATTTAATTTTTCATCATTATTATAATATCTATCAATAAAATTATTTATATTAAATTTATATGATATATAATTATTAATATTATTATAACAAAATATTATATTAAAATTTCAAAATATTTTAAATATTATTATATTTTCAAATGTTATAACCTATGAAAATGATAAAAAATTATATAAATTTTTTTTGTTATTTTATTTTTTAAAATAAAACCTATAAACCACTAAATGCCTAAAAACATAAATCGCTAAACTTTTAAACGACAAAACTTCTAAATACTTAAACCATTAAACTGGCAAATATTAATAATAATTCATATTTCTCATTTTAATTTTTATTTACTATAATTTTAAATTTTTATTTTAATTATTTATTAGTTTATATTGATGGAAAAATTAATTACAAAATATATTATTAGTGAGACAGATCTAATTTAAATTAAAATAGTATCCCTAAATAATAAATAATAAATTTCATTTTTTTCATTATATTTTTAAATATTCATTTTAATTATTTATTTGTTTATTTATATACAAATATTAATTACAAAATAAATTGAGCTAGTCAAAAATAATTTATATAAATTATTTTTCATCAAAAAATTTTAGATAAACTTTTTAAAAGAAAAAAAATTTTCAAAACAAAAAATCAATATATAGTAATATTTTTTGCCTTGCTTCTAAATCACTTTAGGTTTTGTAATTATATTTTAATTGATATCTATCTTATTAATAATAGATTATTAATTTATTTTTTGATCATTATTAGAATATTTATCAATAAAATTATTTATATTGAATTTACATGATATATAATTATAATGATTATTATAACTAAATATTATATTTACATTTAAAAATAATTTAAAAATTATTATATTTTTAAAGGTTATCATCTTTTAAAATGAGATAAAATCATAAAAATAATTTTTTTGTTATTTTATTATTTATATAAAATCTATAAACTACTAAATGCCTAAATGCTTAAATCATTAAACTCCTAAACACCAAAACCCCAAAACTCTTAAATACCTAAACATTTAAACTATCTTTAATGGTTTAAGTATTTATAAATAATATATAAATATCTATCAATAAATAATAGTTTATTAATTTATTTTTTGATCATTATTATATTTATATTTATATTTAATTTATTAATATCTATCAATAAAATTATTTATTTTTAATTTACATGATATAATTATTAAGTTTATTATAAGTAAATATTGTATTCACATTTTAAAAATATTTAAAAATTATTATATTTATAAAGGTTATAACCTTCAAAATTGATAAAAAATTTTAAAAATAATTTTTTTATTATTTCATTATTTAAATAAAACATATAAACTACTAAATGCCTAAACACTTAAATCACTAAACTTCTAAATTCCTAAATACTTAAACCATTTAACCGGCATACCCTAAATAATTAATAATAAATCTCATTTTTATTTGTATTCATTATAATTTTAATATTCATTTTAATTATTTATTAGTTTATTTTTATAGAAATATTAATTGCAAAATAAAATTATGAATGAGACAAATATAATTTAAATAATTTATCTTCATCAAATAAATTTACTAGCTTATAAAAAGAATCAAAAATTTAAAAATAAAAAATTATTATTTAGTAATATATTTTACTTTGATTTTGAATCGTTTTATATTTTGTAAATAAATTTTAATTAATATATATCTTATTAATAATAGTTTATTAATCTATTTTATGATCAGTATTATAATATCGATCAATAAATTTATTTATATTGAATTTACATGAAATTTAATTTTTATGATTATTATAATTAAATATTGTATTAATATTTGAAAAAAAATTAAAAATTATAACCTTGAAAATGAGAAAAAATCATAAATTTTTTTTTTGCTATTTAATTATTTAAATAAACCCTATAAACCAAAAAATACCTAAATACTTAAATTACTAAACTCTTAAACCCTGATACTGCTGCACCACACACACATAGTAATGGACAACAGTAAACACGTGCACATATTCTTGTCCATTTTGGTTTAGCATTTAGAGGGGCCAGCAAGTCCTGGAAGCAGCCATAGGTATGGGCCACCAGCTTGTAGAGTGCCCCACTAGCAAGCCAGGATGATAATATTCAGACAACTGACGAGACTGAGCAAAGTGGTCGGGAGTAAACCCAGGAGTAGCTAGGAGTGGGCCCCACTAGCCCTATCAGGCAGCATAGATGGCCACTCAACCATGGCCCAACAGGAGTAGAGGGTAATCCATGATTAATTGGAGAGCAGGCAAAATCCGAAGCATCACCAAGCAGGGCCAGTAAGCAATGGAGTTCAGACCAGCCACACGAGAGTGAAAGATTCAAACTTGTAGTTTATGTTTGTAGTCTTATTTGTATTTTGGACTTTGTATGCACCATGTACTTGTAAAGACGGATCATGACATACTCACACACATAATCTTGTCTATTTTTTATGTAGCATGCAATGAGGGCAACTAGACCCCTTGAGTATCTCTAAGTGGGGCCAACTAATGCATTTTGTAAATTCACATTAGGCGATGCTACACTCCGAGGAGCAGAAGATCAATCTTTATAGCATTTTGTAATTTTACTTGTATTCTAGCTTGGTTGTATGCGTATATAATTAGATTAAGAGATGGATCTCATCACACATGCACACCAACGTATGCATATTTTTTGATATTTTGTCGGTGCAACATACAGCCACTTCTTGGAGCTAGAGGAGGAAGCATTCTAACCAAAGAGATACTCTTTTGAGGATCATTGGAGCAAAAGAATGTGTAATTCAGAGGTGAGAATGAATTGACAAAGTGGCGTAGATATTGACTTGTGGATTTATGGGTATTCAATTTTACACGTATTCCATTGCATATCAATGACATATGCAAACGCTTGATACTGCATGTCACACACATGCAGAATCTTATATTTGCATAGTTTTAATATGGTGCATCATTCAGGTTCCTCCAAAAGGCTTGAACAAATCCGAATGGAAAGGTCGCTGTGTGCATAATGACTCACTACCAACTCTGAAGTCCGGGAATGCCAAGTGATTTTAGTTGTATTAGTATGCTTGGAATTATTAGGCATTATGTTTTTTATGTATTTTATCCATAGAATCATTAAGGTGCATAGGATTTGGTGGGCTGGCCTAAATTTGTCAGCTTTTTAGTCTATTGTAAGTTGTGTGCCTAAATGATAAATAAAGTGTGTATTTTCTAAAAAATAAAAAAATAAAAAAATCATAAACCCTAAACATTAAATCCTAAACCTTAGACAATAAACTATAATCCTAATTCATAAACCCTAAATCCTAAATCGCATGTTTTGCACCTTTATAATCAAATGACTAAGTGTTAAATTTAAATTGAAATTCACAACTTTTAGGAATGTCACAGATTTATATTTTTGTATATGTAACACAAAGTCATAACTCTAGGGGTGAGTTATGGATTCAGTCACTTTCTTGTTTTAGATTATTGTAGCATTAGCAATGGTCATGATTGTATATTTTTCTCTCTAGAACACAAAATCATATCGATGAGAATATGCCATAACTTGTGTCTCTCTATTGAACATATTGTTATGGCACTAAGAATGATCATGAATACATATTTAATCACTATAATACTGGGTCACATTATTGGATATGACCATAGCTTGTGCATTTTATCTTTATATTGCAAAGTCATTGCACTAGGAATTATTGTAACTTTGGACATTCCTCAAGAGCAAAGGTCATGACCCTAGAAATAGTTAAAGCTCGAGTACTACTCTTTATAACATTCTATAGCTAAAATTCATGGGATTGGAAATATCACTATGGCTTTTTCCTTTGATTTGTGACCTCAAGTGTCAATATGCAAGACGAATATTTAGAGCAATGATTAAAACCTTTTATACGTTTGAATATGATTCATTTACACCTTTATGAGTTTTGTGATCTTGTATAAATAACTCATTTAATATAAAAAAAAAGAAATGATACTTTTCATGTCCATGAGGATATAAATAAAAGGCTTAGACATGCCAATATAATAAATTTTTTGATTCTTGATTGAAAGAGAGTCCATACTTCTTGCCCTGCTCATACCACCCTAGGGCTAGTTTGTTCTAATAGGCTACAAGGTTGTTATTTTTTGTGAGGTGAACTATGTTTTAAAAAAATTGCTTTGAGTGTGTGCATTAGAGATATTTTAGAAGAAATTACAATAATAAATATAAATAACATCCTCAACAACTAGCTATTTCAACACATAGGGGTACAACTTTGGTTTAGTCTGTTAGCGTACATGAGTCAAATTACCTTTGATAGCCCAGTGATTCAACATCAAATATGATGAGACATAAGAGAGATAAAGTAAAAGCTCCTATTATTTTGGTTAGAGCTTTAGCAATCATTCTAGAGTTGAGCGAGGAACAAAATAAATTATTTTAATTATTCAGTATAATTTTAATTTTTATTTTAATTATTTATCAGTTTATTTTTATAAAATATTAATTACAAAATAAATTATTAGTGAGACAGATCTAATTTAAATTAAACCGGTATATCCTAAATAATAAAGAATAAATCTCATTTTTATTTTCATTTTAATTTTAAATATTCAAATTTAATTATTTATTTGTTTATTTTTATATAAATATTAATTACATAATAAATTATGAGTTACACAAATATAATTTATATAAATTATTTTTCATCAAAAAAAAATATAGATAGAGTTTTAAAAAGAAAAAAAAAATAAAATCAAAAAATTATTATATAGTAATATATTTTGCTTTGCTTCTGAATCATTTTAAGTTTTGTAATTATATTATAATTGATATCTATCATATTAATAATAAATTATTAATTTATTTTTTGTTCATTATTAGAAAATTTATCAATAAAATAGTTTATATTGTATTTATATGATATATAATTATAATGATTATTATAACTAAATAGTGAATTCACTTTTGAAAAGAATTTAAAAATTATTATATTTTCTAAGGTTATAACCTTTGAAAATATCAAAAAATAATAAAAATAAATTTTTTGTTTTTTGTTTTTTTAAATAAAACCTATAAACTAATAAATGCATACACAATTAAATAAGTAAACTCCTAGACCCCGTAATGCCTAAATACAGTAACCATTAAACCGATATATAATACATAATAAAGAATATATCTAATTTTTATTTCTATTTATTATAATTTTAAATATTCATTTTAATTATTTATTAGTTAATTTTATAAAAATATTTATTACAAAATAAATTATGAGTGCGACAAATATAATTTAAATAATTTATTTTTAATGAAATAATATATATACGCATATAAAAGAAGTAAAAATTTAAAATTATTATCCAGTAATATATTTTACTTTTATTTTAAATCAATTTGGGTTTTGTAAATATTTTTTAATTAATTTCTATCTTTTTATTAATACTTTATTAATTTTATTTTTGATCATTATTATAATATGTATCAAAGAAATTGTTTATATTGAATTTATATGATATATAATTATTAATATTATTATAACTAAAATATTATATTTACATTTAAAAAAATTTTAAATATAATTATATTTTCAATAGTTATAACCTATGAAAATGAGAAAAAATTATAAATTTTTTATTATTATTTTATTGTTTAAATAAAACCTATAAACCGAAAAATGCCTAAAAACATAAATCGCTAAATTTTCAAATGACAAAACATCTAAATACTTAAACCATTAAACTAGTATACATTAATAATAAATCATAAATCTCATTTTAATTTTTATTCAGTATAATTTAAAATTTTTATTTTAATTATTTATCAGTTTATTTTTATAGAAATATTAATTACAAAATAAATTATTAGTGAGACAGATATAATTAAAATTAAACTGGTATACCCTAAATAATAATTGATAAATCTCATTTTTTTTTCATTATAATTTTAAATATTCATTTTAATTATTTATTTGTTTATTTTTATATAAATATTAAATACAAAATAAATTATGAGTTAGACAAATATAATTTATATAAATTATTTTTAATAAAAAAATATAGATAAACTTTTTAAAATAAAAAAAAATTCAAAATAAAAAATTATTATATTGTAATATATTTTGCTTTGCATATGAATTATTTTAGGTTTTGTAATTATATTTAAAATGATATCTATCTTATTAATAATAAATTATTTATTTATTTTTTGATCATTATTAGAATATTTATCAATAAAATTGGTTATATTGAATTTATATGATATATAAATATAAAGATTATTAAAACTAAATATTGTATTCACTTTTGAAAAAAATTTAAAAATTATTATATTTTCAAAGTTTATAACCTTATAAAATGATAAAAAATAATAAAAATAATTTTTTTGTTATTTGATTTTTTAAATAAAACCTATAGATCATTAAATGCTTACTTACTTAAATTAATAAGCTCATAAATCCTGTAACCCCAAAATTCATAAAACTTTTAACTGCTATATACTACTTAATAAATAATAAATTTCATTTTTATTTTTTATATTATAATTTTAAATATTCATTTTAATTATTTATAGTTTAATTTTTTAGAAAAATAAATTACAGAATAAATTTCGAGAGAGACAAATATTATTTAAATAATTTATTTTAATAAACAAAATATAAACTTATAAAAAGAA
Source organism: Sapria himalayana (assembly GCA_029783825.1). Taxonomy (NCBI): domain Eukaryota; kingdom Viridiplantae; phylum Streptophyta; class Magnoliopsida; order Malpighiales; family Rafflesiaceae; genus Sapria; species Sapria himalayana. The sequence goes on from JAREIK010001792.1 coordinate 301,066, forward strand.
GGACAAATTTAAAAATTAAATATTATTATTTAGTAATATATTTTGATTTGATTTTGATTCATTTTGTGTTATGTAAATTTATTTTAATTAATATTTATATTATTAATAATAGTTTATTAATTTAATTTTTGATCATTATTATAATATCTATCATTAAAATTATTTATATTGAATTTATATGATATATAATTAGTAAGATTACTATAATTATACATCGTATTCACATTTCAAAAAATTTTAAAATTTATTTTATTTTCAAAGGTTATAACCTTTGAAGATCAAAAAAAATCAAAAAAAATTTTAAATTTTTATTATATAAATAAATCCTATAACCACTAAATGGCTAAAAACATAAATTGCTAAACTCCTAAAAGGCAAAACTCCTAAATAATCAAATCATTAAACTGTTATAACACATATAATAAATCATAAATCTCATTTTAATTTGTATTCATTATAATTTTAAAAATTCATTTTAATTATTTATTAGTTTATTTTTTATAGAAATATTAATTACAAAATAAATAATGAGTGAGAAAAATAATTTTAATAATTTATTTTTAATCAAATAAAAATAAGCATATATAAAGAAGTAAAAATTTAAAAACAAAAAATTATTATTTAGTAATATATTTTACTTTGATTTTGAATCATTATATATAGGTTTTGCAATTATATTTTAATTGCGATCAATCTTATTAATAATAATTTATTAATTTATTAATTTATTATTTAATCATTTTTATAATATCGAACAATAAAATTTCTTATATTCAATTAAAATGTCTTATAATTATTAAGTTATTATAACTAAATATTATATTTACATTTGAAAAAAATTTAAAAATTATTATATTTTCAAAGGTTATAACCTTCAAAAATGATAAAAAATCACAAAAATAATTTTTTATTATTTTATTATTTAAATAAAACTTATAAACCACTAAATGCCTAAATATTTAAATCTCTAGACTCCTCAACCCCAAAACCCCCTAAATACTTAAACCATTAAACCTATATAACCTAAATAATAAATAATAAATCTCATTTTTATTTGTATTCATTATGATTTTAAATATTCATTTTTATTATTTTTTAGTTTATTTTTATAGAAATATTAATTACAAAATAAATAATGAGTGAGACAGATATAATTTAAATAAATTATTTTTATGAAAAAAAATAAGCGTATAAAAATAAACTAAATTTTAAAAATTAAAAATTTTATTTAGTAATATAATTTACTTTGATTTTGAATTATTTTGGGTTCTGCAAATATATTTTAATTAATATTTATCTTATTAATAATAGTTTATTAATTTATTTTTTGATCATTATTATAATATATATTAATACATTTTTTTATATTGAATCTACAACCAATATAATTATTAATATTATTATAACTAAGTATTGTATTCATATTTTAGAACTATTAAAAAATTATTATATTTTTAAAGGTTATAACATTTGAAAATCACGAAAATTCATAAAAATAAACTTTTTGTTATTTCTTTGATTAAATAAAACCTATAAACACCTAAATGTGATAAACATATAAATCAATACACTCATTAACCCCAAAACCACAAAAAACTTAAACAATTAAATAGTTATATGCTAAATAATAAAATCATAAATCTCATATTTATTAGTATTCATAATAATTTTAAATATACATTTTAATTATTTATTAGTTTATTTTTATATAAAATATAAATTAAAAAATAAATTATTAGTGAGACAAATATAATTAAAATATTTTATTTTTCATCAAAAAATATATAGGCTTATAAATTGATACAAAAATTTAAAAATTTAAAATTAATATTTCGTAAAATATTTCACTTTGATTTTAATTCATTTTAGGTTTTTAAAATATATTTTAAACAATATTTATCTTATTAATAATTGTTTATTACTTTTATATGATCATTATTATAATATATATTAATAAAATAGTTTATATTGAATTTATATGATATATAATTATTATGATTATTATTACTTCAAATTATATTCACTTTTCAAAAAAAATTATAAATTATTATATTTTTAAACGTTATAACATTTAAAAATGAGAAAAAATAACAAAAATAAATTTTTTGTTATTTTATTTTTTATATAAAACCTATAAACCACTAAATGACTAAATTCTAAAATGACTAAACTTCTAAACCCCCCAAGTTCATAAATACTTAAAACATTAAATTAGTATAATCCAAATAATAAATCATAAATCTAATTTTTATTAGTATTCATTATAATTTTAAATATTCATTTTAATTATTTATCAGTTTATTTTTATAGAAATATTAATTATAAAATAAATTATTAGTGCGACATATATAGTTTAAATAATTTATTTTTCATTAAAAAAATGCTTATAAAAAAGGCAAATTTTTAAAAATAAATAATTATTATTTAGTAATATATCTTATTTTGATTTTGAATCATTTTAGATTTTACAATTATATTTTAATTTATATCATTCTTATAAATACTAGTTTATTAATTTATTTATTGATCATTATTATAATATCTATCAATAAAATTATTTATATTGAGTTTACATTATATATAATTATTAAGATTATTTTAACTAAATATTATATTCATATTTAAAAAAAATTAAAAATTATTATATTTTCAAAGGTTATAACCTTCAAAAATTAAAAAAAATCAAAAAATTAAATTTTTTAAATTTTCATTCTTTAAATAAAAACTATAAATCACTAAAGGTCTAAACAATTAAATCACTAATCTCCTAAACCACAAAACACCTAAATACTTAAACCATTAAACTGGTATATCCTGAATAATAAATAATAAATCTCAATTTTATTTGTATTCATTATAATTTTAAATATTCATTTTAATTATTTATTAGTTTATTATTATAGAATTATAAATTACAAAATAAATTATGAGTAAGACAAATATAATTTAAATAATTTATTTTTAATAACAAAAATATAAACTTATAAAAAAAGCAAAACATTAAAAAAATTATTATTTAGTAATATATTTTACCTTGATTTGAATAAATTTAGATTTTGCAAATACTTTTTAAATAATATCTATTTTATTAATAATAGTTTATTAATTTATTTTTTGATCATTATTATAATATCTAACAATGTTATTATTTATATTGAATTTAAATGACTTATATTTATGAAGATTATTATAAATAAATATTATATTTACATTTGAAAAAAATTTAAAAATTATTATATTTTCAAAGGATATAACCTTCAAAAATTAGAAAAAATAAAAAAAAATAAATTTTATGTTATATCATTGTTTAAATAAAACTTATAAACCACTAATCCCAAAACACTTAAATATCTAAACTCTTAACACAAAAGCCCCTAAATACTTAAACCTTTCAACTCATAAACCTTAATTATAATTTAAATAATTTATTAAAATATTAATTACAAAATAAATTATGAGTGATACAAATTTAATTAAATAATTTATTTTTCATCAAAAAAATATATAGGCTTATAAAAAGAAGCAAAAACTAAAAAACCAAAATTATTATTTAGTAATAAATTTTACTTTGATTTTGAATAATTTTAGGTTTTGCAATTATATTTTAATTTATATCTATCATTTTAATAATAGCATATTAATTTATTGTGTAATAATTGATTTAATATCTATCAATAAAATTCTTTATATTTTTTTTATATTATATATAATTATAATGCTTATTATTACAAAATATTGTATTTAAATTTTTAAAAAATGTTATAATTATTATATTTTCAAAGGTTATAACCTTTGAAAATGTGAGAAAATATCAAAAATAATTTTTTTGTTATTTCATTATTTAAATAAATCCTATAAACCACTAAATGCCTAAACACTAAAATCATTAACTCCTAAATCTCTAAAATCCTAAAAAGATAATCCTTTTAAACTAGTATACCCTAAATAATAAATAATAAATCTCAATATTATTTTTTCATTATAATTTAAAATATTCATTTTAATTATTTATTCGATTATTTTTATATAAATATTAATAACTAAATAAATTATGAGTTAGAAAAATATAATTTATATAAATTATTTTTCATCAAAAAATATACATAAACTTATAAAAATAATAAAAAAATTAAAAACTAAAATTTATTATATAGTAATATATTTTGCTCTCCTTCTGGATCATTTAGGTTTTGTAATTATATTTTAATTGATATCTATCTTATTAATAATTGTGTATTAATTTATTTTTTGATCATTATTAGAATATTTATCAATAAAATTGTTTATATTGAATTTAAATGATATATAAATATAATGATTATTATAACTAAATATTGTATTCACTTTTTAAAAAAATTTAAAAATTATTATATTTTCAAAGGTTATAACCTTAAAAAATGAGATAAAATAATAAAATAAATTTTTTGTTATTTCATTTTTTAAATAAAACTTATAGATCATTAAATGCTTACTTACTTAAATCAGTAAGCTCATAAATCCCGAAACCCCTAAATACATAAACCTTTTAATAGCTATATACTACTTAATAAATAATAAATCTCATTTTTATTTCTATTTATTATAATTTTAAATATTCATTTTAATTATTTATAGTTTAATTTTTTAGAAAAATTAATTACAAAATAAATTTCGAGTGAGACAAATATTATTTAAATAGTTTGTTTTAATAAAAAAAATATAAGCTTATAAAAAGAAGGAAAATTTTAAAAATTAAATATTATTATTTAGTAATATATTTTGATTTGATTTTGAATCATTTTGTGTTATGTAAATATATTTTAATTAATATTTATATTATTAATAATAGTTTATTAATTTAATTTTTGATCATTATTATAATATCTATCAATAAAATTGTTTATATTTATTTTATATGATATAGATTTATTAAAATTATTATAACTAAATATAGTATTCAAATTTCAAAAAATTTTAAATATTATTAAATTTGAAAGGTTATAACATTTGAAAATGACAAAAAATTACAAATTTTTTTTTGTTATTTTATTGTTTAAATAAAACCTATAAATCACTAAATGCATAAAAACATAAATCACTAAACTCCTAAATGAAAAACCTCAAAATACTTAAACTATTAAACTGGTATACATTAATAATAAATCATAAATCTCATTTTAATTTTTATTCAGTATAATTTTAAATTTTTATTTTAATTATTTATCAGTTTATTTTTATAGAAATATTAATTACAAAATAAATTATTAGTGAGACAGATATAACTTAAATTAAACTGGTATACCCTAAATAATAAATAATAAATCTCATTTCTTTTTCATTATAATTTTAAAAATTCATTTTAATTATTAATTTTTTATTTTTATATAAATATTATTTAAAAAATAAATTATGAGTTTGACAAATATAATTTATGTAAATTATTTTTAATCAAAAAAATATAGATAACTTTTTAAAATAAAAAAAATTTCAAAACAAAAAATTATTATATAGTAATATATTTTGCTTTGCTTATGAATCATTTTATGTTTTGTAATTATATTTTAATTGATATCTATCTTATTAATAATAGATTATTAATTTATTTTTTTATCATTATTAGAATATTTATCACTAAAATTGTTTATGTTGAATTTATATGATATATAAATATAATGATTATTATAACTAAATATTGAATTCACTTTTGAAAAAAAATTAAAAATTATTATATTTTCAAAGGTTATAACCTTTGAAAATATCAAAAAATAATAAAAATAAATGTTTTGTTATTTTATTTTTTAAATAAAACCTATAAATCACTAAATGCCATACACAATTAAATCAGTAAACACCTAAACCCCATAATACCTAAATACATAAACCATTAAACTGCTATATAATACATTAATTAATAAACTAGTATTAATAAGAATGATGTAAATTAAAATATAATTGTAAAATCTAAAATGATTCAAAATCAAAATAAGATATATTAATAAAAAATAATTTTTTATTTTTTAAATTTGCCACTTTTTATAAGCATATATATTTTTTTTCAAGAAAATTAAATTATTAAATTATATCTATCTCACTAATAATTTATTTTGTAATTTATATTTCTATAAAAATAAACTGATAAATAAATAAAATGAATATTTAAAATTATAATGAATACTAATAAAAATGAGAATTATGATTTATTATTTCGACTATACTAATTTAATGTTTTGAGTATTTATGAGCTTCGGGGATTAGGAGTTTAGTTATTTTAGTATTTAGTCATTTAGTGGTTTTTTGGTTTTATTTAAAAAATAAAATAAAAAAAAGTATTTTTGTTATTTTTTCTCATTTTTGATGGTAATAACCTTTGAAAATATAATAATTTTTAATTTTTTTTTGAAAAGTGAATACAATATGAAGTTAATAATCATAATTATTAAATATCATATAAATTCAATATAAATTATTTTATTGGTATATATTATAATAATGATCATAAAAAAATAATAAACAAATATTAATAAGATAATATTGTTAAAAATATATTTGCAAAAGCTAAAATGATTCAAAATCAAAGTGAAATATTTTACTAAATATTAATTTTAATTTTTAAATTTTTGTATCCATTTATATGCTTATATATATTTTGATGAAAAATAAATTTTTTAAATTCTATTTGCCTCACTAATAATTTATATTTTTAATTATATTTCTTTAAAAATAAACTAATAAATAATTAAGATGTATGTTTAAAATTATAATGAATACTAATAAAAAAGAGATTTATTATTTATTATATATAGTATACCGATTTAATGGTTAAATTATTTAGGGGTTTTGTCATTTATAAGTTTAGCAATTTATGTTTTTAGGCATTTAGTGGTTTATAGGTTTTATTTATATAATAAAAATAAAAATTTTTTTTATTTTTCTGATTTTCAAAGGTTATAATCTTTGAAAAGAGAATAATTTTTAAACATTTTTAAAATGTGAATACCATGTATAATTATATTAATATTGCTAATTATATATCATATAAATTAAATATAAATAATTTAATGATAGATATTATAATAATGATCAAAAATTAAATTAACAAACTATTTTTAAAAATTTAAATATTAATTAAAATATATTTACATAACACAAAATGATTCAAAATCAAATAAAAATATATTACTAAATAATAATATTTAATTTTAAAATTTTTTCTTCTTTTTTAAGCTTAATTTTTTTTTGATTAAATATAAATTATTTAAATATTATTTGTCTCAAACGAAATTTATTTTGAATTAATTTTTCTAAAAAATTAAACTATAAATAATTAAAATGAATATTTAAAATTATAATAAATACAAATATAAATGAGATTTATTATATAATAAGTAAAATATAGCTATTAAAAGGTTTATGTATTTTGGGGTTTCGGGGATTATGAGCTTACTGATTTAAGTAAGTAATCAATTAATGATATATAGGTTTTATTTAAAAAATGAAATAACAAAAAATTTATTTTTATTATTTTTACTCATTTTTTAAGGTTATAACTTTTGAAAATATAATAATTTTTAAATTTTTTTTAAAAGTGAATTCACTATTATTTATAATAATCATAATGATTATATATCATATAAATTCTATATAAAAAATTTTATTGATAGATATTCTAATAATTATCAAAAAGTAAATTAAAAATCTATTATAAATAAGATTGATATTACTTAAAAAGTAATATCAAAACCTAAAATGATTCAAAAGCAAAGCAAAATATATTACTAGATAATAATTATTTGTTTTTATATTTTTATTCTTTTATAAGCTTATCTATTTTTTGATGAAAAATAATTTATATAAATTAGATTTTTAACACATAATTTATTTTATAATTGATACAGATATACAAATAAAAAACTAAAAATCAAAATGATTTTTTTAAATTATAATGAAAACAAATTAAAATGAGATTTATTAATTATTATTCAGTGTATACCAGTTTTAAGAATTATCTATATAAGGGTATCGGGATTTTGTAGTTTAGTTATTTAAGTGTTTAGGCATTTAGTGGTGTATAGGTTTTATTTAAACAATGAAATAACAAAAAAATATATTTTTTTTATTTTTTCACATGTTCAAAGGTTATAACCTTAGAAAATATAATAATTTTTAAATTCTTTTCAAAAGTGAATTCACTATTTAGTTATAATAATCATTATATTTATATATCATATAAATGCAATATAAACTATTTTATTGATAAATATTCTAATAATGATCAAAAAATAAATTAATAATCTATATTTAAATAAGATATATATCATTTAAAATATAATTACAAATATTTAAATGATTCAGAAGCTAAGCAAAATATATTACTATATAATAATTTTTTGTTTTGAAATTTGTTTTTAAAAATTTATCTATATATATATTTGATTAAAAATAATTTATATAAATTATATTTGTTTAACTCATAATTTATTTTGGAATTAATATTTATATAAAAATATACAAATAAATAATTAAAATGAATATTTAAAATTATAATGAAAAAAAATGAGTTTTTTTATTTATTATTTAGGGTATACAGCTTTAATTTAAATTAGATCTATCTAACTAATAATTTATTTTGTAATTAATATTTCTATAAAAATAAACTGCTAAATAATTAAAATAAAAATTAAAAATTAAACTGAATAAAAATTAAAATGAAATTTATGATTTATTATTAATGTATACAAGTTTAATTGTTTAAGTATTTAGAGGTGTTGTCATTAAGTAGTTTAGCGATTCATGTTTTTAGGCATTTAGTGGTTTATAGGTTTTATTTAAATAATAAAATAACAAAAAAAAATTTGTAATTATTTTCTAATTTTCATAGGTCATAACCTTTGAAAATATAATAATATTTAACATTTTTTGAAATGTGAATATAATATTTAGTTATAATAATATTAATAATTATATATCATATAAATTCAATATAAACAATTTTTTTGATAGATATTATAATAATGATCAAAAATTAAATTAATAATTAATTAATAATATGGTAGATATTAATTAGTATATAGCTGTTTAATTGTTTATGTATTTAGACATTACGAGGTTTAGGAGTTTACTGATTTAACTGTGTGTGCATTTAGTGGTTATAAGTTTTATATAAAAAATAAATAAACAAAAATTTTATTTTTATTATTTTTTAAATATTTCAAATGTAATAACCTTTGAAAATATAATAATTTTTAAATTTTTTTTCAAAAGTGAATTCAATATTTAGTTATAATAATCATTATATTTATATTTCATATAATTTCAATATAAATAATTTTATTGATAAATATTCTAATAATTATCATAAAATAAATTAATAATATATTATTAATAAGATAGATATCAATTAAAATATAATTACAAAACCTAAAATGATTCAGAAGGAAAGCAAAATATATTCCTATATAATAAATTTTTGTTTTGAAATTTGTTCTTCTTTTTATAAGTTTATCTATATTTTTTAATGAAAAATAATTTATATAAATTATATTTGTCTAACAAATAATTTATATTGTATTTAATATTTAATAAAAATAAACGAATAAATAATTAAAATGAATATTTTAAATTATAATGAAAAAAATAATATTGAGATTTTTTATTTATTATTAAAGGTATACTAGTTTAAAAGGATTATCTATTTAGGGGTTTCGGGATTTCAGAGTTATTGACTTAAGTGTTTAGGCATTTTCCATTTAGTAGTTTATAGGATTTATTTAAATAATGAAATAACATAAAATTTTTTTTTGATATTTTCACATTTTCAAAGTTTATATAACCTTTAAAAATATAATAATTTCAAATTTTTTTAAAAATGTGAATACAATAATTAGTTATAAGAATCATTATAATTATATATAATATAAACTAAATATAAATAATTTTATTGATAGATATGATACAATTATCAAAAAATAAATTAATATGGTATTATTAATTTGATAGATATAAATTAAAATATAATTGCAAAACCCAAAATTATTCAAAATCAAAGTAAAATTTATTACTAAATAATAATTTTAGTTTTTTATTTTTTGCTTCTTTTTATAATCTTATATTTTTTTTTGATGAAAAATAAATATTTAAATTATATTTGAATCACTCATAATTAATATTTAATTAATATTTAAATAAATTATTTAAATTATATTTAAGGTTTACGAGTTTAAAGGTTTAAGTATTATGGGCTTCGGGGTTTAAGAGTTTAGAGATTTATGTGTTTATGTATTTAATGGTTTATAAGTTTTATTTAAATAATGATATAACAAAAAAATTATTTTTTGTTATTTTTTCTCATTTTTGAAGGTTATAACCTTTGAAAATATAACAATTTTTAAATTTTTTTAAATGTGTATACTATATTTAGTTATAATAATAATAATAATAATTATATATCATATAAATTTAATATAAACAATTATATTGATAGATATTATATTAATGATCAAAAAATAAATTAATAAACTATTATAAATAAGATAGATATTATTAAAAGATACTTGCAAAACCTAAATTTATTCAAAATCAATGTGAAATATATTACAAAATTATACTTTATTTGATGTTTTGCTTCTTTTTATAAGTATATATTTTTTGTTATTAAAAGTAAATTATTTAAATTATATTTGTCTTCCACATTATTTATTTTTAATTTATAATTCTATAAAAATAAACTAATAAATAATTAAAATGAATATTTAAAATTATAATGAATACAAATAAAATTGAGATTTATTATTTATTATTCAGAATATACTATTTTAATGGTTTAATTATTTAGGCATTTTGGGGTTTAGTGATTTAATTGTTTAGGCCTTTTGTGATTTATAGTTTTTATTTAAAGAATGAAAAAATAAAAAATTTAATTTTTTTAATTTTTTTAATTTTTGAAGGTTATAACCTTTGAAAATATAATAATTTTTAATTTTTTTAAAATATGAATATAATATTCAGTAATAATAATTTTAATAATTATATATAATGTAAACTCTATATAAATAATTTTAATAATTGATATTATAATAATGATCAATAAAAAATTACTAAACTATAATTAATAAGAAATGATATAAATTAAAATATAATTGCAAAATCTAAAATGATTAAAAATAAATTTAAAATATATTACTAAATAATAAATTTTTGTTTTTAAAATTTTGCCTCTTTTTATAAGGATATATATTTTTTTTGATGAAAAATAAATTATTTAAATTAGATCTGTCTCACTAATAATTTATTTTGTATTTAATATTTCTATAAAAATAAACTTATAAATAAATAAAATAAAAATTTAAAATTATACTTAATAAAAATTAAATTGAGATTAATGATTTTTTATTAATGTACACCTTTTTAATGGTTTAAGTATTTATAGGTTTTGTCGTTTAGGAGTTTAGTAATTTATGTTTTTAGGAATTTAGTGGTTTATAGGTTTTATTTAAACAATAAAATAACAAAAAAAAATTTGTAATTTTTTCTCATTTTCATAGGTTATAACCTTTGAAATTATAATAATATTTAAAATTTTTTGAAATGTGAATACAATATTATTTATAATAATTTTTATAATTATATATCATATAAATTCAGTATAAACAATTTTATTGATAGATAAAATAATAATGATCAAAATTTAAATTAATAAACTATTAATAAAAAGATTGATATTAATTAAAAAATTTTTATAAAACCCAAATTGATTCAAAATTAAAGTAAAAAATATTACTGGATAATAAATTTAAATTTTTAAATTTTTACTTGTTTTATATGCGTATATATATTTTTTGATTAAAAATAAATTATTTAAATTATATTTGTCGCACTAATAATTTATTTTGTAATAAATATTTTTATAAAAATAAACTTATAAATAATTAAAATGAATATTTAAAATAATAATTAATTGAAATAAAAATTAGATTTCTTAATTATTAAGTAGCATATAGTAGTTTAATGGTTTAGTATTTAGGCATTACGGACCTTAAAAGTTTACTGATTTTACTGTGAATGTATTTAGTGGGATATAGGTTTTATTTAAAAATTAAAATAACAAAATATGTATTTTTATTATATTTTGAGATTTTCAGAGTTTATAACCTATGAAAATATAATAATTTTTAAATTTTTTTCAAATGTGTGTTCAATATTTAGTTATAATAATCATTATATTTATATATCATATAAATTCAATATAAACAATTTTATTAATAAATATTCTAATAATGATCAAAGAATAAAATAATAATCTATTATTAATAAGATAGATATCGATTAAAATATAATAAAAAAACATAAAATGATTCAGAAGAAATCAAAATATATTACTATATAATAATTAGTCGTTTTGAAATTTTTTTTTCTTTTAAAAATTTTATCCATCTTTTTTTGATAAAAATTAATTTATATAAATTATATTTATCTAACTTATACTTTATTTTTTAATTAATATTTATATAATAATAAACAAATAAAGAATTAAAATGAATATTTACAATTATAATCAAAAAAATAATATTAAGATTTAATCTTTATTATTTGGGTATACCAGTCTAATTTAAATTAGATCTGTTTCACTAATAATTTATTTTGTATTTAATATTTCTATAAAAATAAACTTATAAATAATTAAAATAAAAATTTAAAATTATACTGAATAAAAATTAAAAAGATTTTTATGAATTATATTAATGTATACTAGTTTAATTGTTCAAGAATTTAGAGGCTTTGTCGTTTAGAAATTTAGTGATTTATGTTTTAGGAATTTAGTGGCTTATAGGTTTTATTTAAATAATGAAATAACAAAAAAAATTATTTTTGATATATTTTCACATTTTCAAAGGTTATAACATTTGAAAATATAATAATTTATAAATTTTTTTCAAATGTAAATATAATATTAAGTTATAATAATCTTAATAATTATAAGTCATTTAAATTCAATATAAATAATTATATTGCTAAATATTATAATAATGATCAAAAAAAATTTAATAAACTATTATTAATAAGATAGATATTATTTAAAATACATTTGCAAAATCTAAATTTATTCAAAATTAAAGTAAAATATATTACTATATAATAATTTTTTTAAAGTTTGGTTTTTTTTAAGTTTATATTTTTGTTTTTAAAAATAAATTATTTAACTTATATTTGTCTTACTCATGATTTATTTTCTAATTTATAATTCTATAATAATAAACTAATAAATATTTAAAATAAATATTTAAAATTATAATGAATACAAATAAAATTGGGATTTATTATTTATTATTCAGTATATACCAGTTTAATGGTTTAAGTATTTAAGTGTTTTGTAGTTTAGGAGTTTAGTGATTTAATTTTTTAGACCTTTAGTGATTTATAGTTTTTATTTAAAGAATGAAAGAACAAAAAATTTAATTTTTTAATTTTTTTTAATTTTTGAAGACTATAACCTTTGAAAATATAATAATTTTTAATTTTTTTTAAATGTGAATATAATATTTAGTTATAATAATCTTAATAATTTTATATAATGTAAAATAAATATAAATAATTTTATTCATAAATATTATAATAATGATCAATAAATTAATTAATAAACTAGTATTAATAAGAATGATCAATAAATTTTTGAAGGTTATATCCTTTGAAAATATAATAATTTTTAAATTTTTTTCAAATATAAATGTAATATTTATTTATAATAATCTTCATAAATATAAATCATTTAAATTAAATATAAATAATTACATTGCTAGATATTATAATAATGATCAAAAAATAAATTAATAAACTATTATTAATAAAATAGATATAATTTAAAAAGTATTTGCAAAATCTAAATTTATTCAAATCAAAGTAAAATATATTACTAAATAATAATTTTTTTTAATGTTTTGCTTTTTTTATAAATTTATATTTTTGTTATTAAAAATAAATTATTTAAATTATATTTGTCTTACACTTAATTTATTTTGTAATTTATAATTCTATAATAATAAACTAATAAATAATTAAAATGAATATTTAAAATTATAATGAATATAAATAAAATTTAGATTTATTATTTATTATTTAGGATATACTGATTTAATGGTTTAAGTATTTTGGTGTTTTGTGGTTTAGAAGTTTAGTGATTTAATTGTTTAGACCTTTAGTGATTTATAGTTTTTATTTAAAGAATGAAAAAATAAAAAATTTAATTTTTTGATTTTTTTAATTTTTGAAGGTTATAACCTTTGAAAATATAATAATTTTTATTTTTTTTAAATGTGAATATAATATTTAGTTAAAATAATCTTAATAATTATATATAATGAAAACTCAATATAAATAATTTTATTGATAGATATTATAATAATGATCAATAAATTAATTAATAAACTTGTATTTATAAGAATGATATAAAATAAAATATAATTCTAAAATGTAAAATGATTCAAAATCAAAATAAGATGTATTACTAAATAATAATTTTTCATTTTTAAAATTTTGCCTCTTTTTATAAGCATATATATTTTTTTTGATGAAAAATAAATTATTTAAATTTTATCTGTCTCACTAATAATTTATTTTGTAATTAATATTTCTATAAAAATAAACTGATAAATAATTAAATTGAATATTTAAAATTATAATGAATACTAATAAAAATGAGAATTATGATTTATTATTTAGACTATACTAATTTAATGTTTTGAGTATTTATGAGCTTCAGGGATTAGGAGTTTAGTTATTTTAGTATTTAGTCATTTAGTGGTTTATAGGTTTTATATAAAAAATAAAAGAACAAAAAATTTATTTATGTTTTTTTCTCATTTTTGAAGGTTATAACCTTCAAAAATGACTTTTAAAGGTTTATAGGAGATTAAGTATTTATTTTTGTTATTTAATCTATGAAATAACAAAAAATTTATTTTTATGAATTTTCGTGATTTTCAAACGTTATTACCTTTGAAAATATAATAATTTTTTAATCTTTCTAAAATATGAATACAATACTTAGTTATAATAATCTTAATAATTATATTTGATGTAAATTTAATATAAAAAATTTTATTAATATATATTATTTTGATGATTAAAAAATAAATTAATAAACTATTATTAATAAGATAGATATTAATTAAAATATATTTGCAGAACCCAAAATAATTCAAAATCAAAGTAAATCATATTACTAAATAAAAATTTAAATTTTTGAAATTTTGTTTATTTTTATAAGCTTATTTTTTTTCAAAAAAAATAATTTATTTAAATTATATCTGTCTCACTCATTATTTATTTTGTAATTAATATATCTATAAAAATAAACTAAAAAAATAATTAAAAAGAATATTTAAAATTATAATGAATATAAATAAAAATGAGATTTATTATTTATTATTTATTATTTAGGTTATATAGGTTTAATGGTTTAAATGTTTAGGGGGTTTTAGGGTTTAGGAGTCTAGAGATTTAAATGTTTAGGAATTTAGTGGCTTTTAAGTTTTATTTAAATGATAAAATAATAAAAAAATTATTTTTGTGATTTTTTATCATTTTTGAAAGTTATAACCTTTGAAAATATAATAATTTTTAAATTTTTTCAAATGTTAATATAATATTAAGTTATAATAACTTAATAATTATAAGACATTTTAATTGAATATAAGTAATTTTATTGTTCGATATTATAAAAATGATCAAATAATAAATTAATAAACTATTATTAATAAGATCGATTGCAATTAAAATATAATTGTGAAACCTATATATAATGCTTCAAAATCAAAGTAAAATATATTACTAAATAATAATTTTTTGTTTTTAAATTTTTACTTCTTTATATAAGCTTATTTTTTTTTGATTTAAAATAAATTAATAAAATTATATTTGTCTCACTCATTATTTATTTTGTGATTAAAATTTCTATAACAAATAAACTAATAAATACTTAAAATAAATATTTAAAATTATAATGAATATAAATTAAAATGAGATTTATTATTTATTATATGTGGTATACCGGTTTAATGGTTTGATTATTTAAAAGTTTTGTCATTTTGGACTTTAGCAATTTATGTTTTTAGGCATTTAGTGGTTTATAGGTTTTATTTATATAATAAAAATTTAAAATTCTATTTTGATTTTTTCTGATTTTCAAAGGGTATAACCTTTGAAAATAAAAAATAATTAAATTTTTTTGAAATGTGAATACCATGTATAATTATATTAATCTTACTAATTATATATCATATAAATTCAATATAAATAATTTTTAATGATATATATTATAATAATGATTAAAAATTAAATTAAAAAAATATTATTAATAATATAAATATTAATTAAAATATATTTAAATAACACAAAATGATTCAAAATCAACTCAAAATATATTACTTAATAATAATATTTAATTTTTAAAATTTTCCTTCTTTTTATAAAATTATATTTTTTTTTATTAAAATAAATTATTTAAATAATATTTGTCTTACTTGAAATATATTTTGTAATTAATTTTTCTAACAAATTAAACTATAAAAATTAAAATCAATATTTAAAATTATAATAAATAGAAATAAAAATGAGATTTTTTATTTATTAAGTAGTATATAGCTGTTAAAAGGTTTATGTATTTAGAGGTTTTAGGGTTTATGAGCTTTCTGATTTAAGTAAGTAAGCATTTAATGATCTATAGGTTTTATTTAAAAAATGAAAGAACAAAAAATTTATTTTTATTATTTTTTCTCATTTTTTAAGGTTATAACCTTCGAAAATATAATAATTTTTAAATTTTTTTCAAAAGTGAATTCAATATTTAGTTATAATAATCATTATATTTATATATCATATAAATTCAATATAAACTATTTTATTGATAAATATTCTAATAATGATCAAAAAATAAATTAATAATCTATTATTAATAAGATAGATATAAATTATAATATAATTACAAAACCTAAAATGATTCAGAAGAAAAGCAAAATATATTACTATAAATTAATTTTTTGCTTTGAAAAATTTTTTTCTTTTAAAAAGTTTATCTATATTATTTTGATGAAAAATAATTTATATAAATTATATTTGTGTAACTCATAATTTATTTTTTAAAAAATAATTATATAAAAATAAACAAATAAATAATTAAATTTGAATATTTAAAATTAAAATGAAAAAAAAAATGAGATTTATTCTTAATTAGATCTGTCTCACTAAAAATTTATTTTTTAATTAATATTTCTATAAAAATAAACTGATACATAATTAAAATAAAAATTAAAATTATACTGAATAATTAAAATAATTTATTTTGTTCCTCTCTCATCTCTAGAATGATTGCTAAAGCTCTAACCAAAATAATTGGAGCTTTTACTTTATCTCTATTATGTCTCATCATATTTGATGTTGAATCACTGGGCTATCAAAGGTAATTTGACTCATGTACGTTAACAAACTAAACCAAAGTTGTACCCTTATGTGTTGAAATAGCAAGTTGTTAAGGATGCTATTTATATTATTATTGTAATTTCTTCTAAAATATCTCGCATGCACACACTCAAAGCAATTTTTTTAAAACATAGTTCACCTCTAAATAATAACCACCTTGTAGCCAATTAGATCAGACTAGCCCCAGGGTAGTTTTTGCAAGGCAAGAAGTATGGGCTCTCTTTCAATCAAGAATCAAAAAATTTATTTTATTGGCATGTCTAGGCCTTTTTTTTATATCCTCATGGATATGAAAAGTATCATTTCTTTCTTTTTATATTAAATGAGTAATGTATACAAGCTTACAATACCCAAAAAGAAGTAAATGAAACATATTCAAATGTATAAAAGGTTTTAATCATTGCTCAAAATATTAGTATTGCATATTGACACTTGAGATCACAAATCAAAGGAAAAAGTTTAGTGATATTTCCAATCCCAAGAATTTTAGCTATAGAAAGTTATAAAGAGTAGTACTCGAGCTTTAACTATTTCTAGGGTCATGACTTTTGCTCTTGAGGAATGTCCAAAGTTACAATCATTCCTAGTCCAATGACTTTGCAATATTATGATAAAATGCACAAGCTATGGTCATATCCAATACTATGACCCAGTATTATAGTGATTAAATATGTATTCCTGATCATTCTTAGTGCCATAACAATATGTTCAACAGAGAGACAGAAGTTATAGCATATTCTCATTGATATGATTTTGTGTTCTAGAGACAAAATATACAATCATGACCATTGCTAATGCTACAATAATCTAAAGCAAGAAAGAGACTGAATCCATAACTCACCCCTTGAGTCATGACTTTGTGTTACATATACAAAAATATAAATCTGTGACATTCCTAAAAGTTGTGAATTTCAATTTAAATTTAACACTTAGTCATTTGATTATAAAAGTACAAAACATGAGATTTAGGATTTAGGGTTTATGAGTTAGGGTTATAGTTTATGGTTTAAGGTTTAGGATTTAAAGTTTAGGGTTCATGGTTTTTTTTGTTTTTTTTGGAAAATACACACTTTATTTATCAAATAGGCACACAACTTACAAGAGACTAAAAAGCTGACAAATTTAGGCCATCCTACGAAATCCTATGCACCTTAATGATTCTATGCATAAAATACATAAAAAAACATAATGCCTAATAATTCCAAGCGTATGAATACGACTAAAATCACCTGTCATTCCCAGACTTCAGAGTTGACATTGAGTCATTATGCGCACTGCATCATTTCCATTTGGATTTGTCCAAGCCTTTTGGAGGAACCTGAATGATGCACCATATTAAAACTATGCAAATATAAGATTGTGCATGTGTGTGACATGCATCATCAAACATTTGCCTATATCATTGCTATGCAATGGAATAAGTGTAAAACTGAATTCCCATAAATCCACAAGTCCATATCTACGGCACTTTTTTGAATTCATTCTCAGCTCTGAATTCCACATTCTTTTGCTCCAATGATCCTCAAAAGAGTATCTCTTGGGTTAGAATGCTTCCTCCTCAAAGTACAAGAAGTGGTTGTATGTTGCACCGACAAAATATCAAAAAATATGCCTGCATCGGTATGCATGTGTGATGAGATCCATCTCATAGTCTATTTATCTACGCGTACAACCAATCTAGAATACAAGTAAAATTACAAAATGCTATAAAGATGGATCTTCTGCTCCCGGAAGTGTAGCATCGCCTTATGTCTATTTACAAAATACATTAGTGGGCCCCACTTAAAGATACTCATGGGTCCAGTTGCCCCCATTGCATGCTACATAGAGAATAGACAAGATTGTGTGTGTGAGTATGTCAAGATCCATCTCTACAAGTACATGGTGCATACATACTCCAAAATACAAATAAGACTACAAACATAAACTACAAGTTTGAATCTTTCACTCCCTTGTGGTTGGTCTGGACTCCATTGCTTATTGGCCCTACTTGGTGATGCTTCAGATTTTGCCGGCTCTCCAATTAATCATGGATTATCTGCAACTCCTGTTGGGCGAAGGTTGCGTGGCCCTTCATGCTTCCTGATAGGGCTAGTGCGACCCACTCCTAGCTACTCCTAGGTTTACTCCCGACCACTTTGCTCGATCTCGTCAGTTGTATGAATGTTATCATCTCAGCTTACTAGTGGTGCACTCTACAAGCTGGTGGCCCATACTTCTGGATGCTTCCATGACTTTCTGTCTGCTCTAAATGCTACACCAAAATGGACATGAATATGTGCAGGTGTGTACTGTGGTCTGTCGCTATGTGTGTGTGGTGCAGCAGTATCAGGGTTTAGGAGTTTAGTAATTAAAGTATTTAGTTATTTTTTGGTTTATAGTTTTTATTTAAATAATTAAATAAAACCTATAAACCAATAAATTCAATATAAATAATTTTATTGATCGATATTATAATACTGATCATAAAATAGATTAATAAACTATTATTAATAAGATAGATATTATATAAAATATATTTGCAAAACCTAAAATGATTCAAAATCAAAGTAAAATATATTACTAAATAATAATTTTTTATTTTTAAATTTTTGATTCTTTTTATAAGCTTATAAATTTTTTTGATGAAGATATAATTATTTAAATTATATTTGTCTAATTCATAATTTTATTTTGCAATTAATATTTCTATAAAAAGAAACTAATAAATAATTAAAATGAATATTAAAATTATAATGAATACAAATAAAAATGAGATTTATGATTAATTATTTAATGTATACCGCTTTAATGGTTTAAGTATTTAGGAGTTTAGGAGTTTAGTGATTTAAGTGTTTAGGCATTTAGTAGTTTATATGTTTTATTTAAATAATGAAATAATAAAAAAATTATTTTTCAAATTTTTTATCAATTCTGAAGGTTATAACATTTATAAATATAATAATTTTAAATTTTTTTCAAATGTGAATACAATATTTTGTTATAATAAACTTAATAATTATATATCATGTAAATTAAAAATAAACAATTTTATTGATAGATATTAATAAACTAAATATAAATATAAATATAATAATGATCAAAAAATAAATTAATAAACTATTATTTATTGATAGATATTTATATATTATTTATAAATACTTAAACCTTTAAAGATGGTTTAAATGTTTAAGTATTTAAGGGTTTTAGGGTTTTGGAGTTTAGGAGTTTAATGATTTAAGCATTTAGGCATTTAGTAGTTTATAGGTTTTATATAAACAATAAAATAACAAAAAATTTATTTTTGTGATTTTATCTCATTTTCAAAGATGATAATCTCTAAAATAATAATAATTTTTAAATTAGTTTCAAAAGTAAATATAATATTTAGTTATAATAATCTTAATTATTATATATCATGTAAATTCAATATAAACAATTTTATTGATAAATATTCTAATAATGATCAAAAAGTAAATTAATAATCTATTATTAATAAGATAGATATCAATTAAAATATAATTACAAAACCTAAAATGATTCAGAAGCAAATCAAAATATATTACTACATAATAATTTTTTGTTTTGAAATTTTTTTTCTTTTAAAAAGTTTATGTATATTTTTTTGATGAAAAATAATGTATATAAATTATATTTGTCTAACTCATAATTTATTCTGTAATTAATATATTTATAAAAATAAACAAATAAATAATTAAAATTAATATTTAAAATTATAATGAAAAAAAAATGAGATTTATTATTTATTATTTATGGATACCAGTTTAATTTAAATTAGATAATTTTCACTAATAATTTATTTTATAATTAATATTTCTAAAAAAATAAACTGATAAATATTTAAAATAAAAATTTAAAATTATACAGAATAAAATTTAAAATGAGATTTATGATTTATTATTACTTTATGCCAGTTTAATGGATTAAGTATTTAAAGTTTTTTTCATTTAGGATTTTAGCTATTTATGTTTTTAGGCTTTTAGTGGTTTATACGTTTTATTTAAAAAAATAAAATTTTTAAAAAAATTTCTATAATTTTTTTTCATTTTCATAGGTTATAACCCTTGAAAATATAATAATATTTAAAATTTTTTGAAATGTGAATACAATTCACAGTTATAATAATATTAATAATTATATATCATATAAATTCAATATAAACAATTTTATTGATATATATTATAATAACGATCAAAATTAAATTTATAAACTATTGATATTAAGATAGATATTAATTATAAAAAATTATAAAATCCAAATTGATTCAAAATTATAGTAAAATATATTTCTAGATAACAATTTTTAATTTTTAAATTTTTACTTCTTTTATAAGCATATATATTTTTTAAATTATATTTGTCGTACTCATAATTTATTTTGTTATAAATATTTTTATAAAAATAAATAAATAAATAATTAAACTGAATATTTAAAAATATAATAAATAGCAATAAAAAATAGATTTATTAATTATTAAATAGTATTTAGCAGTTTAATGGTTTATGTATTTAGGCATTACGGAGTTTAAAAGTTTAGTGATTTAACTTTATATGCAATTAGTAGTGCTGCTCACGGTACTCGGAGATTCGCGACTCGACCCAAAGTCTTGTCCCCAGAGAATCGGGACTGAGAAAAATCCGTTGACTTTGACTTTTGCCGTCCCGTTCTGTCACGTATTTTTTCTTTTGGGATGGTTCCGGATCTTAAGCAATATCCATCCCAAAATAGTCCCATCCTAAAAAACTGATACTAGAACCAGGAATATATATAACATGAAGATGCCACCAAATCTGACACTGCCCATCCAATTCTGACGCACCTATTGCTGTTCTGACGAGTTCTAGGCCACCTCACGCCATTTCAGACGTGTTCAGTTAGGTCCAGCCCATCTCCGGCGCACTTTTGGTTGCCTCCACCGTGTTTCAGATGCCACCAGCCTTTATTTTGTTTTTCAGTCAAGAATTGAGTGAATTATTATTATTATTATGTGTCTTAGTGATTTTTGTTGAGTTTTAGTTGTGGTGTTGTGGTTGGGCAGAATGAGTTGGCTGAATATGTTACAGTCCGTTTTGTAGAGCTTGCTTGTTTGAAATATATATATTTATTTATGCTTAACATATCAGAGGATAATTAATTAACTTGTTGGCAATTTGATCAACAACTAGTTAGGGAGGCTTTGGTAAAAATGGTCATAAAAGATGAATTGCCTTTTTGTTTTGTTGAGTGGGATGAGTTTAAGGAGTTTTGTGAAGTTAGTGTGCCTCAATTTAAAATTCCATCTTGGCACTCTATACTGAGGGATTTTTTTTCTTTGTTTTTGATGGAAAAGAAGAAATTATTTGATAGCATATCACCTCATTGTTGTAGAGTTTCATTGACTACCGACACTTGGGCTAGCATTCAAAATTTGTCTTATATATATTTGACTATTTATTTCATTGATTCTCAATGGAATATGAATGAATGGGGTTTGAGAAAGTTGATGTGCATTACTATTGACAATGCATCAAAAAATGATGTTGTAGTTGAACAATTGAAAAAAAGGCTTGTGAAGAAAAGTGTTGTACCTTTTAGAGGCGAGCATTTTCATATGAGATGTTGTGCTCATATCCTAAACTTAATTGTCAGAGATGGTATTGCAGTAGTTGAGGGTGCTATTCAAAAAATTAGAGGTGTGGTGAAATATGTGAGGAGTAGTCCTAAAAGATTAGATATGTTTAAGTTATGTGTTGAAGATGCAAACTTGACATATGGATCTTCATTGCAATTAGATTGTCCTACAAGATGGAATTCAACTTATTTGATGCTACAAACTAATATAAAATATCAAAAAGAATTTGATAAGTTGGAGGACAAAGACAAAAGGTTTTTAAAGGAGTTTGGTTAAAATGTTCCAACTAAGAGAGACTGAACAAATGCCAAAATTTTGGCTCATTTATTGAAAACTTTTTATGAGGTAACTTGTAAATTTTCTGGCTCATAATATTCTACCTCTAGTGTTTATTTTCCTGAGATTATTCGAATTTTGAAAAAAAATTGAGCTTTGTGAAAGTAGTAGAGATATAATGGTATCTGAAATGGGTATGAAAATGAGGCATAAATTCAACAAATATTGGGGTTCTCTTCAATCAACAAATATCTCAAATATCTCAAGGCTAAGTACACTTGGCATTATGGAGAGGAATTGGCTAAAAATTTGGTTAAAAAGGTTATAAATCCTTTAAATGAGATGATGGATGATTATAAAGATTTAAATGAAGATGAATCAAAAGAAGATGATATCTCTTCTACTGTGTTGAAGAAAAATGATGATTTCTTTGATGGTAGTGATACTTATGTTGATGATTTTTTTTTTCGAATTGGAGAAAGAACAATAAGTTGTAGCTTTGGAAGAGTTGGATAGGTACTTGGAGGACAAACTTGAAAAAAATAGAATTAATTTTGATTTTCTAAACTGGTGGAATGTAAATGAGGTTAGGTATACTTCTTTGTCAAATGTAGCAAGGGATGTATTTGCTATCAAAGCATCTACTGTGGCCTACGAATCTCCATTTAGCACTAGGGGGAGAATTTTAGATAAATTTAGGAGTTCTTTATCACCTATTACAGCTGAAGTTCTCATATGTCTACAAGATTGGTTGAGAAGCTCAAACAAAACTATTGAAATTGAATAATTAGTTCAAGAACTTGATGATAATGAATCAGGTTAGTATACAAATCTTGTAAATTTTAATTTCAATTTTACTTATTTTATTCATTCAATTTAATAAAAATATGGTTCAATTACAATTTTCAGAGGGGTCACAAGATCCAAATATTATTCCAACTATAGTTGGCCAACTAAATTTGGAATGAGTGTATTAAATTTTATATGGTAATATTTTGTTTTTTTATTACTCTTTCATTTTAGAAATTTATGTCTACATGATTAACATGTTTTCATCTTTGGTAGTCCTTCTACAGTGGAGGAAGAAAAGGAAGGAGTAGTAGAAGAGATAATTAATTGGGTTTGGATTTTCGTTGCTGTTCCAGGACGGACCTTTGAAAAGATTATTATCATGGTTGTTATTAGTTGTATTTTTTTTTGTTATATTAAGCTGCCTAATTTTAGCAATTACTTAAGTAGTAATTGCTGCTACCAATGTTCGTGGTCATCTTTAACTATTCCTTAATATTTTAAGTAATTGTTTAAAAAATGTAGTATTGCTATAATGGTTAACTTTCAATAAGTTGAACAAAGCCAACATGTAAAAAAACAACGAACCAAATTAAGCACACAACTCAGTCCCGTTCTATTTAACATTTTTATCTTTTTCTGCACATCAAAGCCTTTGACCTGGTAAAAGAACTTGTTTGCGGTATTCAACCTATTTGACAAAACAAAATTGGCCCAATTTGAGTTTGAAAGATACATAACTAAGGAATGATAAATGAATCGACAATTAGCACTAGCGGAAGAATTTTAGATAAATTTAGGAGTTCTTTATCACCTATTATAGCTGAAGTTCTCATATGTCTACAAGATTGGTTGAGAAGCTCAAACAAAACTATTGAAATTGAATAATTAGTTCAAGACCTTGATGATAATGAATCAGGTTAGTATACAAATCTTGTAAATTTTAATTTCAATTTTACTTATTTTATTCATTCAATTTAATAAAAATATGGTTCAATTACAATTTTCAGAGGGGTCACAAGATCCAAATAGTATTCCAACTATAGTTGGCCAACTAAATTTGGAATGAGTGTATTAAATTTTATAAGGTAATATTTTGTTTTTTTATTACTCTTTCATTTTAGAAATTTATGTCTACATGATTAACATGTTTTCATCTTTGGTAGTCCTTCTACAGTGGAGGAAGAAAAGGGAGGAGTAGTAGAAGAGATAATTAATTGGGTTTGGATTTTCGTTGCTGTTCCAGGACGAACCTTTGAAAAGATTATTATCATGGTTGTTATTAGTTGTATTTTTTTTGTTATATTAAGCTGCCTAATTTTAGCAATTACTTAAGTAGTAATTGCTGCTACCAATGTTTGTGGTCATCTTTAACTATTCCTTAATGTTTTAAGTAATTGTTTAAAAAATGTAGTATTGCTATAATGGTTAACTTTCAATAAGTTGAACAAAGCCAACATGTGAAAAAACAACGAACCAAATTAAGCACACAACTCGGTACCGTTCTATTTAGCATTTTTATCCTTTTCTGCACATCAAAGCCTTTGACCTGGTAAAAGAACTTGTTTGCGGTATTCAACCTATTTGACAAAACAAAATTGGCCCAATTTGAGTTTGAAAGATACATAACTAAGGAATGATAAATGAATCTACATTTAGCACTAGGGGGAGAATTTTAGATAAATTTAGGAGTTCTTTATCACCTATTACAGCTGAAGTTCTCATATGTCTACAAGATTGGTTGAGAAGCTCAAATAAAACTATTGAAATTGAATAATTAGTTCAAGACCTTGATGATAATGAATCAGGTTAGTATACAAATCTTGTAAATTTTAATTTCAATTTTACTTATTTTATTCATTCAATTTAATAAAAATATGGTTCAATTACAATTTTCAGAGGGGTCACAAGATCCAAATATTATTCCAACTATAGTTGGCCAACTAAATTTGGAATGAGTGTATTAAATTTTATAAGGTAATATTTTGTTTTTTTATTACTCTTTCATTTTAGAAATTTATGTCTACATGATTAACATGTTTTCATCTTTGGTAGTCCTTCTACAGTGGAGGAAGAAAAGGGAGGAGTAGTAGAAGAGATAATTAATTGGGTTTGGATTTTCGTTGTTGTTCCAGGACGGACCTTTGAAAAGATTATTATCATGGTTGTTATTAGTTGTATTTTTTTGTTATATTAAGCTGCCTAATTTTAGCAATTACTTAAGTAGTAATTGCTGCTACCAATGTTCGTGGTCATCTTTAGCTATTCCTTAATATTTTAAGTAATTGTTTAAAAAATGTAGTATTGCTATAATGGTTAACTTTCAATAAGTTGAACAAAGCCAACATGTGAAAAAACAACGAACCAAATTAAGCACACAACTCGGTCCCATTCTATTTAACATTTTTATCCTTTTCTGCACATCAAAGCCTTTGACCTGGTAAAAGAACTTGTTTGTGGTATTCAACCTATTTGACAAAACAAAATTGGCCCAATTTGAGTTTGAAAGATACATAACTAAGGAATGATAAATGGTACAACAAAAAGTTTTTAAATGAACTAATATGACCGGTTTGAAGAAAATAAATTCAAAAAAATGTCCGAACTCCATTCAGTTGTGGAACAGTTTTATCCTACCAAAATCTCCGATCTCCGTCCCGTCCCATCACGTCCTGATATTTTCAACCTATGGAATGGGTCTGGATCTTCAAAATAAAATTATCTGAACTGTGGGAAGGGAGTGGAGATTTGTAATCCCCATTCCGTCCCGACCCATGAGTACCCTTAGGATTGAGTGGTTAATAAGTTTTATTTATAAAATAAAATAAAAAAAAATTATTTTTATTATTTTTTGATATTTTTAAAGGTTATAACCTTTGAAAATATAATAATTTTTAATTTTTTTTTTCAAATGTGAATACAATATTTAAATATACTAATCATTATATTTATATATTATATAAATTCAATATAAACAATTTTGTTCATAAATATTCTAATAATAATCAAAAAATAAAATAATAATCTATTAATAATAAGATAGATATTAATTAAAAAATAATTACAAAACTTAAAATGATTCAGAAGCAAAGAAAAATATATTACTATATAATAATTTTTCTTTTTTGAATTTTTTCATCTTTTAATAAGTTTATCTACATTTTTTTAATGAAAAATAATTTATATAAATTATATTTTTTTAACTCATAATTTATTTTGTAATTAATATTTATATATAAATTAACAAATAAATAATTAAAATGAATATTTAAAATTATAATGAAAAAAATGAGATTTATTATTTAGGGATACTGTTCTAATTTAAATTAGATCTGGCTCACTAATAATTTATTTTGTAATTAATATTTTTATAAAAATAAATTGATAAATAATTAAAATAAAATTTAAAATTATACTAAATAAAAATTAAAATTAGATTTATGAATTATTATTAATGTATACCAGTTTAATAGTTTAAGTATTTAGATGTTTTGTCGTTAGGAGTTTAGCGATTTATGTTTTTAGGCTTTTAGTGGTTTATAGGTTTAATATAAAAAAATAAAATAACAAATAAAATTTCTATAATTTGTTATCATTTTCATATGTTATAACCTTAGAAAATATAATAATATTTACAATTTTTTGAAATGTTAATACAATATTTAGTTTTGTAATATTAATAATTATATATCATATAAATTCAATATAAACAATTGTATTGATAGATAATATAATAATGATGAAAATTTAAATTAATAAACTATTAATAAAAAGATAGATATTAATTAAAAAATATTTACAAAACCCATATTGATTCAAAATTAAAGTAAAATATATTACTGGATAAAAATTTTTAATTTTTAAATTTTTACTTCTTTTATAAGCGTATATTTTTTTTATTAAAAATAAATTAATTAAATTATATTTGTCGCAATCATACTTTATTTTGTAATAAATATTTCAATAAAAATAAACTAATAAATAATTAAAATGAATATTTAAAATTAGGATAAATAGAAATAAAAATTAGATTT
This sequence comes from Sapria himalayana, assembly GCA_029783825.1. Lineage (NCBI taxonomy): Eukaryota > Viridiplantae > Streptophyta > Magnoliopsida > Malpighiales > Rafflesiaceae > Sapria > Sapria himalayana. The sequence goes on from JAREIK010001792.1 coordinate 329,224, forward strand.
ATTAATTATTAAGTAGTATATAGCAGTTTAATGGTTTATGTATTTATGCATTACGGGGTTTGGGAGTTTACTGATTTAAATGTGTATGCATTTAGTGGTTTATAGGCTTTATTTAAGAAAAAAAATAAAAAAAATATTTTTATTATTATTTGATATTTTCAAAGATTATACCCTTTGAAAATATAATAATTTTTAAATTTTTTTCAAAAGTGAATAAATATTTATTTATAATAATCATAATAATTATATATCATATAAATTTAATATAAACAATTTTATTGATAGATATTCTAATAATTATCAAAACATAAATTAAAAATTTATTATGAATAAGATTGATACTACTTAAAATATAATATCAAAACCTAAAATGATTCAAAAGCAAAGCAAAATATATTACTTAATAAAAATTATTTGTTTTTAAATTTTTATTCTTTTTATAAGCTTATCTATTTTTTGATGAAAAATAATTTTTATAAATTATATTTTTAACTCATAATTTATTTTATAATTAATATATATATATAAATAAAAAACTAAACAATCAAAATGAATTTTTTAAATTAAAATGAAAATAAATAAAAATGAGATTTATTATTTATTATTTAGAGGATAGCCGTTTAAACGATTATCTATATAGGGGTATCGAGATTTTGTAGTTTAGAGATTTAAGTGTTTAGGCATTTAGTGATTTATAGGTTTTATTTAAACAATGAAATAAAAAAAATATTTTTTTTGTTTTTCCACATTTTCAAAGGTTTTATTTTAAAAAAATATATAATTATTTAGTAATAATTATATATGATAATCATAAAAATTTTTAATCATTGAAATAATTTAAATGCATATATAATAATTATAAGGCATTTAAATATAAGGCATTTAATAGTTATAAAAATTATTATTTCAGATTTTCAAAGATTATAACCTTTGAAAATATGATAATTTTTAAAATTTTTTGAAATGTGAGTACCATGTATAATTATATTAATCATATTGATTATATATCATATAAATTCAATATAAACAATTTTAATGATAGAAATTATAATAATGATCAAAAATTAAATTAATAAGCTATTTATAAAATTATAAATTTTTATCAAAATATATTTACATGATGAAAAATGATTCAAAATTAAATCAAAATATAATACTAAATAATAATATTTAATTTTTAAATTTTTCCTTCTTTTTATAAGCTTATATTATTTAAAAAAAATCAATTTTTAAATAATGTTTGTCTCGCTCAAAATTTATTTTGTAATTAATTTTTGTAAAAAATTAAACTATAAATAATTAAATTGAATATTTAAAATTATTATAAATACACATAAAAATGAGATTTATTATTCATTAAGTAGTATATAGATGTTAAAGGGTTTATGTATTTAGGGGTTTCGGGGTTTATGAGCTTACTGATTTAAGAAAGCAGACATTTAAAGGTCTATAGTCTTTATTTAAAAAATGAAATAACAAAAAATTTATTTTTATTATTTTTTATAATATAATAATTTTTAAAATACAATATTTATTTATAACCATTGAAAATATAATAATTTTTAAATTTTTTTCAAAAGTAAATACAATATTTATTTATTATAATCATAATAATATATATCATATAAATTCAATATGATCGATTTTATTGATAGATATTCTAATAAATCTAAAAAATAAATTAAAAATCTATAATGAATATGATTCATATTACTTAAAATATAATATGAAAACCTAAAATGATTCAAAAGCAAAGGAAAATGTATTACTAAATAATAATTATTTGATTTGAAAATTTTTTTTCTTTAAAAAGTTTATCTATACTTTTTGGATTAAAAATAATTTATATAAATTATATCTATTTAACTGATAATTTATTTTGTAATTAATATTTATATAAAAATAATCAAATGACTAATTAAAATGAATATTTTAAATTATAATGAAAACAATAATATTGAGATTTATTATTTATTATTTATGGTATACTAGTTTAATTTAAATTAGATCTTTTTCACTGATAATTTAATTTGTAATTAATATTTGTATAAAAATAAACTGATAAATAATTAAAATAAAAATTAAAAATTATACTGAATACAAATTTAAATGATTTTTATGATTTATTATTAATGTATACTAGTTTAATGGTTTAAGTATTTAGAGGTTATGTCGTTTAGGTGTTTAGTGATTTATGTTTTTAAGCACTTAGTGGTTTATATGTATTATTTAAACAATAAAATAACAAAAAAAATGTTGTAATTTTTTCTCATTTTCATAGGTTATAACCTTTGAAAATATAATAATATTTAAAATTTTTGAAATGTGAATACAATCTTTAGTTATATTAATATTAATAATTATATATCATATAAATTCAATATAAACAATTTTATTGATAGATATATTAATAATGATCAAAAATTAAATTAATAAAATATTAATAATAAGATAGAGATTAATATATAAACTATTGATAGATATAATCGTTATCTTTTATTATATAGGTTATATATGTTTAATGCTTTCAATATTTAGGGGGTTTAGGGGTTTAGGAGTCTATAGATTTAAATGTTTTGGTATTTAGTGGTATTTAAGTTTTATTTAAATAATTAAATTATAAAAAAAATATTTTTGTGATTTTTTATCATTTTTGAAGGTTATACCTTTTGAAAATATATTAATTTTTATTTTTTTTAAAAAAGTAAATATAATAATTAGTTATAATAATCTTAATAATTATAAACAATAAAATTCAATATAAGTAATTTTATTTATAGATATTATAATAATGATTAAAAAATAAATTAATAAACTATTATTAATAAGATTGATAGCAATTAAAATATAATTTCAAAACCTATATCCAATGATTCAAAATCAAAGTAAGATATATTACTAAATAATAATTTTTTGTTTTTATTTTTTACTTCTTTTTATAAGCTTATATATATTTTTTTGATTAAAAATAAATTATTAAAATTATATTTGTCTCACACATTATTTATTTTGTAATTAACATTTCTATAAAAAATAAACTAATAAATTTTTAAAATGAATATTAAAAATTATAATGAATAAAATTAAGATGAAATTTGTGATTTATTATAAATGGTATACCGGTTTATTGGTTTGATTATTTAGGAGTTTTGTTGTTTAGGAGTTTAGCAATTTATGTTTTTTGGCATTTTGTGGTATATAGGTTTTATTTAAATAAAAAAAATAAGCTTTTTTTTTTCGATTTTTTCTGATTTTCAAAGGTTATAACCTTTGAAAATAAGATAATCTTAAAAATTTTTTGAAATGTGAATACCGTGTATAATTATATTAATCTTACTAATTATATATCATATAAATTCAATATAAACAATTTAAATGATAGATATTATAATAATGATCAAAAATTAAATTTTTAAACTATTATTAAAAATATAAATTTTACTTAAAATATATTTACATGACCCAAAATCATTCAAAATCAAATCAAAATATATTACTAAATAATAATATTTAATTTTTAAATTTTTCATTCTTTTTATTAGCTTATATTTTTTTATAATTAAAAATCAATTATTTAAATAATGTTTGTCTTGCTCGAAATTTATTTTCTAACTAATTTTTGTAAAAAATTAAACTATAAATAATTAAATTGAATATTTAAAATAATAATAAATAGACATAAAAATTAGATTTATTATTCATTAAGTAGTATATAGATGTTAAAGGGTTTATGTATTTGGCGGTTTCGGGGTTTATGAGCTTACTGATTTAAGTAAGCAGGCATTTAAAGGCTATAGACTTTATTTAAAAAATGAAATAACAAAAAATTTAATTTTATTATTTTTTATCATATTTTGAAGGTTATAACCATTGAAAATATAATAATTTTTAATTTTTTTTTAAAAGTTAATACAATATTTATTTATTATAATCATAATAATTATATATAATATAAATTCTATATAATCAATTTTATTGATAGATATTCTAATAATTCTCAAAAAATAAATTAAAAATCTATAATGAATATGATTCATATTACTTAAAATATAATATGATAACCTAAAATGATTAAAAAGCAACGGAAAATATATTACTAAATAATAATTATTTGTTTTAAAATTTTTTTTTGTTTAAATAGTTTATCTATATTTTATTGATAAAAAATAATTTATATAAATTATATCTATCTTACTCATAATTTATTTTGTAATTAACATTTATATAAAAATAAACAAATAACTAATTAAAATGAATATTTTAAATTATAAAGAAAACAAAAATATTGAGATTTATTATTTATTATTTAGGGTATACTGGTTTAATTTAAATTAGATCTGTCTCACTGATAATTTAATTTGTAATTAATATTTCTATAAAAATAACCTGATAAATAATTAAAATAAAAATTAAAAATTTTACTGAATACAAATTTAAATGATATTTATGATTTATTTTCATAGGTTATAACCTTTGAAAATATAATAATATTTAAAATTTTTTGAAATGTGAATAAAATATTTAGTTATATTAATATTAATAATTATATATCATTTAAATTCAATTTAAACAATTTTATTGATTGATATATTAATAATGATCAAAAATTAAATTAATAAACTTTTAATAATAAGATAGAGAGTAATTAATAAACTATTTATAGATAATATAATTATCATTTATTATATAGGTTATATAGGTTTAATGCTTTAAGTATTTAGGGGGTTTTTGGGTTTAGGAGTCTATAGATTTAAAAGTTTAAGTATTTAGTGATTTATAATTTCTATTTAAAAAATAAAAATATAAAAAATTATTTTTGAGATTTTATCATTTTTAAACCTTATAACCTTCGAAAATATAATAATATTTAAATTTTTTTTCGAAAGTAAAAATAATATTTAGTTATAAAAATATTAATAATTATAAAACATTAAAATTCAATATAAGTAATTTTATTGATAGATATTATAATAATGATCAAAAAATAAATTAATAAACTATTATTAAAAAGATTGATAGTTATTAAAATATAATTTAAAAACCTATATAAAATGATTCAAAATCAAAGTAAAGTATATTACTAAATAATAATTTTTTGTTTTTAAATTTTTACTTATTTTTATACGCTTATATTTTTTTTTGAATAAAAAATAAATTATTAAAATTATATTTGTCTCACTCATTATATACTTTCTAATTAACATTTATATAAAAAATAAACTAATAAATAATTAAAATGAGTATTTAAAATTATAATGAATACAAATTAAAATCAGATTTGTGATTTATTATATATGAAATACAAGTTTTTTGGTTTGATTATTTAGAAGTTTTTTGTTTAGAATTATAGCAATTTATGTTTTTATGCATATTTTATTTTCAAAGGTTATAACCTTTGAAAATATGATAATTTTTAAATTTTTTTGATATGTGAAGACCATGTATAATTATATTAATCTTACTGATTATATATCATATAAATTCAATATAAACAATTTTAATGATAGATATTATAATAATGATCAAAAAATTTTTTAATAAACTATTAAAAAATATATAAATTTTAATTAAAATATATTTACATGATGCAAAATATTTAAAATAAAATCAAAATATATTACTAAATAATAATATTTAAATTATAAATTTTTACTTCTTTTTATACGCTTATATTTTTTTTTATTTAAAATCAATTATTTAAATAATGTTTGTCTCGCTTGAAATTTATTTTGTAATTAATTTTTGTATAAAATTTAACTATAAATAATTAAATTGAATCTTTAAAATTATAATAAATAGACAAAAAATGAGATTTATTATTCATTAAGTAGTAAATAGATGTTAAAGGGTTTATGAGCTTATTGCCTTAAGTAAGCAGGCATTTAATAGTCTATATGCTTCAATTTAAAAAATGAAATAACAAAAACTTTATTTTTATTATTTTTTGTCATATTTTCAAGGTAATAATCCTTGCAACTATTATAATTTTTAAATTTTTTTAAAGAGTGAATACAATATTTATTTATAATAATCATAATAATTGAATATAATATAAATTCAATATAATCAATTTTATTGATAGATATTTTAATAAATCAAAAAAAATAAATTAAAAATCTATAAAGATTTAGATTCATTTTACTTAAAATATAATATGAAAACCTAAAATGATTCAATAGCAAAGGAAAATGTATTACCAAAAAATAATTATTTGTTTTGAAATTTTTTTTTTCATTTAAAAAGTTTATCTATATTTTTTTGATGAAAAATAATTTATATAAATTATATCTATCTAACTCATAATTTATTTTGTAATTAATATTTATATAAAAATAAACAAATAAATAATTAAAATGAATATTTTAAATTATAATGAAAATAATAATATTGAGATTTATTATTTATTATTTAGGGTATACTGGTTTAATTTAAATTAGATCTGTCTCACTGATAATTTAATTTGTAATTAATATTTCTATAAAAATAAACTGATAAATAATTTAAATAAAAATTAAAAATTATACTGAATACAAATTTAAATGATATTTATAATTTATGATTAATGTATACTAGTTTAATGGTTTAAGTATTTATAGGTTTTATCGCTTAGGAGTTTAGTGATTTATGTTTTTAGGCATTTAGTAGTTTATAGGTATTATTTAAATAATAAAATAACAAAAAAAATTTGCAATTTTTTATCATTTTCATAGGTTATAACCGTTGAAAATATAATAATATTTAAAAATTTTTGAAATGTGAATACAATATCTAGTTATATTAATATTAATAAAAATATATCATTTAGATTCAAAATAAACAATTTTATTGATAGATATATTAATAATGATCAAAAATTAAATTAATAAACTATTAATAATAAGATAGAGATTAATTATTAAACTATTGATATATATTATAATTATCATTTATTATATAGGTTATATAGGTTTAATGCTTTAAGTATTTAGGGGGTTTTGGGGTTTAGGAGATATAGATTTTATAGTTTAAGTATTTAGTGATTTTTAATTTTTATTTAAAAAAATAAAAATATAAAAAATTATTTTTGAAATTTTTTATCATTTTTGAACGTTATAACATTTGAAAATATAATAATTTTTAAATTTTTTTTCAAAAGTAAAAATAATATTTAGTTATTATAATATTAATAATTATAAAACATTAAAATTCAATGTAAGTAATTTTATTGATAGATATTATAATAAAGAACAAAAAATAAATTAATAAACTATTATTAATAAGATTGATAGTTATTAAAATATAATTTAAAAACCTTTATACAATGATTCAAAATCAAAGTAAAATATATTACTAAATAATAATTTTTTGTTTTTAAATTTTTACTTCTTTTTATAAGCTTATATTTTTTTTTGAATGAAAAATAAATAATTAAAATTATATTTGTCTCACTCATTATTTACTTTGTAATTAACATTTCTATAAAAAATAAACTAATAAATAATTAAAATGAATATTTAAAATTATAATGAATACAAATTAAAATCAGATTTGTTATTTACTATATATGAAATACCGGTTTATTGGTTTGATTATTTAGGAGTTTTTTGTTTAGGAGTTTGGTAATTTATTTTTTTAGGCATATTGTGGTTTATAGATTTCACTTAAATAATAAAAATAAGAAAATTTGTTTTTTCGATTTTTTCGGATTTTCAAAGGTTATAACCTTTGAAAATAAGATAATTTTTAAAATTTTTTGAAATGTGAATACCACATATAATTATATTAATATTACTAATTACATATCAAATAAATTCAATATAAACAATTTTAATGATAGATATTATAATAATGATCAAAAATTAAATTTATAAACTAATAATAAAAATATAAATTTTTCTTAAAATAAATTTACATGACGCAAAATGATTCAAAATAAAATCAAAATATATTACTAAATAATAATATTTAATTTTTAAATTTTTCCTTCTTTTTATTAGCTCATATTTTTTTTTATAAAAAATCAATTATTTAAATAATGTTTGTCTCGCTCGAAATTTATTTTGTAATTAATTTTTGTATAAAATTAACCTATAAATAATTAAAATGAATATTTAAAATTATAATAAATAGACATAAAAATAAGATTTATTATTCATTAAGTAGTATATAGATGTTAAAGGGTTTATGTATTTAGGGGTTTCAGGGTTTATGAGCTAACTGATTTAAGTAAGCAGTCATTTAATGGTCTATATGCTTTATTTAAAAAATGAATTAACAAAAAATTTATTTTTATTATTTTATCTCATATTTTCAAGGTTATAATCCTTGAAAATATAATAATTTTTAAATTTTTTTAAAGAGTGAATACAATATTTATTTATAATAATCATAATAATTAAATATAATATAAAGTCAATATAATCAATTTTATTGATAGATATTCTGATAAATCAAAAAAAATAAATTAAAAATCTATATTGATTTAGATTCAAATTACTTAAAATATAATATGAAAACCTAAAATTATTCAATAACAAAGGAAAATGTATTACCAAATAATAATTATTTGTTTTTAAATTTTTTTTTATTTCAAAAAGTTCATCTATATTTTTTTGATGAAAAATAATTTATATAAATTATATCTATCTAACTCAAAATTTATTTTGTAATTAATATTTATATAAAAATAAACAAATAACTAATTAAAATGAATATTTTAAATTATAATGAAAACAAAAATATTGAGAATTATTATTTATTAGTTAGGGTATAATGGTTTAATTTAAATTAGATCTGTCTCACTGATAATATAATTTGTAATTAATATTTCAATAAAAATAAACTGATAAATAATTAAAATAAAAATTAAAAATTATACAGAATACAAATTTAAATGATATTTATGATTTATTATTAATGTATACTAGTTTAATGGTTTAAGTATTTAGAGGTTTTATAGTTTAGGAGTTTAGTGATTTATGTTTTTAAGCACTTAGTGGTTTATATGTATTATTTAAATAATAAAATAACAAAAAAATATAAGCAATTTTTTATCATTTTCATAGGTTATAACCTTTGAAAATATAATAATATTTAAAATTTTTTAAAATGTGAATACACATTTTAGTTATATTAATATTAATAAAAATATATCATTTAAATTCAATTTAAACAATTTTATTGATAGATATATTAATAATGATCAAAAATTAAATTAATAAACTATTAATAACAAGATAGAGATTAATTAATAAACTATTGATAGATATTATAATTATCATATATTATATAGGTTATATAGGTTTATTGCTTTAAGTATTTAGGAGGTTTTGGGGTTTAGGAGTCTATAGATTTAAAAGTTTACGTATTTAGTGATTTAAATTTTTTTTTAAATAATAAAAATATAAAAAATTATTTTTGAAATTTTTTATCATTTTTGAAGGTTATAACCTTTGAAAATATAGTTTAATTTTTTCAA
>JAREIK010001793.1:0-63575 GCA_029783825.1 Sapria himalayana
ATGACTATGTATTTTTTTCTATTTGTTCTATCTCTATCAATCTTTCTAGCTATCGACAAGCTATTACTCTCTATCTATCTATTTAATTATCTATCTATTTTCTATATAAATTATATCTATTTGTTAATCCTTTTGTCTAATATCTATGTTTCTATCCGTCTTTAAATATATAATTATCTCTCTATATATCTATTTATCTCATCTATTTATCTATCTTTCTATCTAATTGTCTTTCTATTTGTATATCTATCTATCTATGTCTTTGTTTTATCTATCTATATATATATCTATCTATCTAACTATCTATTTGTCTAATAATCTACTAATCTATCAGTCTAACTATTTGTCTATCTATTTGACTATCGAATTGTCTATCTATTTATCTATCAATCTGTCTATCTATCTATCTATCTTTCTCGCTATCTTTAATTCTTTCTAGCTATCTTTCATTCTTTCTATCAATTTATCTATTAATCTATCTATCAATCTTTTTATAAATGTGTCTATCAAACTATCTATATATCTCTCTATCTAACTGTCTGTCTATCTATTTATCTATCTATCAATATTTCAGCCTATTTACCTATCTATCTATTGTTTGTATGTGTCTATTTTTCTATCTATCTATTTGTTCATCATTTGTTTATCTTTATGTTTGACTATTTATTTGCCTCTCTAATTTGTCTATTTGTCTATCTGTTTGTATATCTTTATATCTATCTATATCTATCTGTCTGTCTATCTATCTTTCTTCTTTTTTTCATATAATCTATCGATATTTGTTTATCTAGCTATCTATCAATCTGTCTATCTATCTATTTCTATTTATTTATTTATCAATATGCATACCTATCTGTCTATCAATCTTTAGATCAATCTATCTATGAACTCATCAATCAATTTTTCCATCAATTTGTCTATAAATCTATCTATCATTAATCATTCAATTATCTATCTATTTTTCTTTCTTTATTTCCTTCTTTCAATATGTCTATAATCCATCTATAAATCTGTCTATCTATCTTATTTGTCTATCTGTCTATCTATCTGCTATCTATTTATATAAATCTATCTTCGATAAATCTGTTTATTTATCTATCAATGTATATGTCTATCTATATATCTATCTATATATTTATCTTTCTATCAATCTATCAGTCTATCTATCTGTTCATCAATCTGTATACCTAATCTATGTATGTATATATCTGTCTGTCTATCTATAAATCTATTTGTCTATCTATCTATGTTTTTATCAATTTGGCTATTTATCTATCTTCTATCTATATATCTATCTATTTATATATCTATCTATCTATCAATCTATCTATCATTTTGTCTATCATTCTATCTGTGTCTACACACACACACACAAACATATATATATATATCTATCTAACTATCTATTTGTCTATCTATCTTTCTACCAATCAATCTATAAATCTATGCTTCTATTTGCATTTCTATATCTTTATCTATCTCTAACTATTTATCTATCTGACTATTTATCTGTCTATTATCTATCTATATCTTTATCTATTTTTATATCTATCTATCTCAATCTTCTTCAATCGGTCTATCAATTAATCATTCTATCTCTATTGTTTTCTATCTATCTATCTATCTTCTTTCTTTCTATAAATCTATCTATATATCAATATATCTATTTGTTTATCTTTCTATCTTTATATTTATCTATCTCTTTGTTGATCTATCTGTCTGTCTATCTGTCTATCTATTTATGTATCTATCTATCTTTCTTTCTGTATATCTATCTAACTATCAATTTATCTATCTATCTGTATATATATATATATATATATATATATAGCTATATATATGCCTATCTATCTGTTGATTTATCTATCTCTCTATTTAATTATCTGTCTATAAATCTATCTGCCTATATAACTATCATTCTATCAATCTTTCTATCTATCTATCTATCTATCTATATAACTATTTATATATATACCTATCTATATATCTATCTATCTATAAATCTATCTGTATATTCTATCTATCATTCTGTCTATCAATAAATCTAAACATCTCTCTATCTATTTGTCTTTGTCTATCATTCTGTTTATCTATCTGTATATCGATCTATCTATCTATCTAACTATCTGTATATCTATATGTCAATTAATCTATCAATCAAAAATAAGTATCTATTTATATTTCTATCTGTATATCTATCTATATATCTATCTATATAATCTATCTATATATCTATCTATATATCCTATCTCAAAATCTATCTATATATTGTATATCTGATAGTTCATCTATCTTATATCTATTCCATCTATCAATCTAACTATATATCTATCTATCTATATGTCTATCATCATGATTCATCTATCTATAATTCTATCTATCTAAGTATCTATATATCAATTAATTTATCTATTTAGCTTTTGTCTATCTGCTATCTTCTATCTGTATATCTATATGTCTATATATCTATCTGTATATCTATATGTTCTATATATCTATCTGTATATCTATGTTTATTAATCTATTAATCTATGATTCTAGTTATCTATCTATCTATCTATCTATATATATGCATATCTATCTGTTTATCTATGTTTATATCTATCTGTCTATAAATTTATCTAAAAAACTATTTATCAATCAATGATTCTATATATATATATATATATATATCTATCTATCTATCTATCTTTCAATCTATCTATTTATTTATCTTTCTGTCTTTCTATCTGTCTATTTATCTATCTACCTATCTATCTGTCTATCTCAATCAATCAATCAATCTATCTACCTATATATTTGTCTATCTATATATCTTTCTATCTATTTATCAATAAATCAATATATCTATCTATTTAATTATCTAACTATCTATCTATTTGTATATCTATTTTTATATCTATTTATATATCTATCTATCTATCTATATGTCGATATATCTATCTATCTATCTATATGTCGATATATCTATCTATATATCTATCAATCTAACTAACTATCTTTCTTTCTAGCTATATATCTATCGAATTATATATCTATTTATCTATTGTCTATTATTCTATCTATCAAAATGTCTATTAATATATTTATCTATCTATCTATGTATGTATCTATTTATTTATCTATCTGTCTATCAATCAATCTATATATATATATATATATTTCTGTCTGTCTATCAATCAATCTATCTATCTGTATATCAATCTATGTATCTTTATGCCTTTCTATCTATCTATAAATATATGTTTCTATCTATCAATCTATCTTTTTGTCTATCTAGCTGTCAATTTATCAATCAATCAATATATCTATTTATCTATCTATTATTTTTCTATATATCTGTTTATCTATCTTTATATATCTTTGTGTATCAATATGTCTATAAATCTAACTATATGTGTTTTAATCAATAATTCAATATATCTATCTATCTCCATGTCTATCTATCTATCTCTCTTTCAATCAATCTATCTATCTTTCTATCTATCAATCTATTTTTCTATTTATCTATCTGTGTATCTATCTATCAATCAATCAATCTATTTATCTATCTATTTGTTTGTCAATCTATCTTTCTATTGGTCTATCTATCTGTCTATTTATATGTTTGTCTATCATTCTATCTATTTATCTATCAATCAATCATTCTATCTATCTATCTATCAGTCTGTCTTTCTGTCTTTCAATTTGTCTATTACTCTATATATCTTTTTGTGTATCAATTTATTTATATTTTCTCTCTTTTTAACTGTATGCTATCAATCTATTTATCTATCTATCTATCTTTGTATCTTTTTATCTATTTATCAATCTATCTATCCATAATCTATTTATATATATGTCTATGTATCTATAGATCTATCTATCAATCTATCAATCAATCAATCTATCTATCTATCAATATGTCTATTTATCTATCTATTTCCTTATCTATCTATTTGTCTATCTTTCTTTCTATCTATATGTCTATCTATCCGTCTATTTATCTATCTATATATCACACCATCTATCTATTTGTTTATCAATTTATCTATTGATCTTTCTATCTAACTTTCTATCGATCTAGCTAACTATCTTTCTATGTATATATATATCAATCTGTCTATATATCTATCCATCAAACTATCTATCTTTCTATCTATCTGTCTATCAATCTGTCTATCATTCTATATATGTGTATATCTATTTATTTATTAGTGTCTATATATCTTTCTATCAATCTATCTATCTACCGATCTATATGTACATCTATCTATCTATCAATATGTGTATCTATCTGTCTTTCTATTTGTCTATCTTTATTTCAATCTATATGTCTATCTATTTATCTATCTATTTATCTATCTTTAAATGTGTCTATCTATATGTCTATTTGTCTATTTTATATCTTTATATCTATCTTTGTCTCAATATTTCTACCAATCTATCCATCAATAAGTCTATAAATCAAACATTTGATCGAACTATCTTTTTGTCTATTTATTTGTCTATCAATGTGTCTATCAATCTGACCATCTATCTATCTATCTTTTTGTATATATATCTTTCTATTTATCTGTCTATCTAAATGTCTGTCTATCTGTATATCTATTTATCTGCCTATCTATCTGTCTATCCATTTATTTATCTATCTATCTATCTGTCTCTGTATCTGTTCATCTATCTATCTATTTATCTATATATCCGTCTATATAGTTGTCTATCTATTTGTCTACCTATCTGTATATCTATCTATCTGTCTGTTTTTCTATCTATCTATCTATATTTCTATCTATATTTCTATATATATTTCTATCTATCTTTCTATCTATATGTCTATTTATTTGTCTATAAATCTGTCCATCAATCTGACTATTATTCTTTCTATCAATGTATCTAACTACCTGTCTATCGATCTGTCTATCTATATGTCTATCTATCTTACTATCTATATGTATATCTATCTATCTATCTATCTGTATGTATGTATGTCTATCTGTCTATCTATCTACCTCTCTTTCTATTTGTCTGTCTTTCTATCTACCTATTTATCTATCTATTTATCTATCTATCTATGTGGCTATCTATCTATCTATCTATCTATCTATCAGTCTATCTATTTATCTTTCTATCTATCTATCTACATATCTATATGTCTATCTATATGGCTATCTATCATTCTGATATCATTCTATCTATTAATCAATATACCTATCTATCTATATTTATACTACAAGAAAAATCCCATATAGCTAGGACAATTCCCTAGATAAATGTGTATTTTCTGTTGCTAAACGGGATATAGTGACGGATTACCTACGGATCAGTTCCCTATCTAAAGTGCTTCTTGCTAAAATTTAGCGAAGGATAGTGTCCCTAGCTAAAAAGATAGGGACGAAAAAATCCCTTGCTAAAAAAGCAAATTCACGAGATAAATTAGCAAGATAAATGAGATTTTCCATAAACGAAAATAATGACAGATGATTCCCTAGCTAAAGTGCTGGTCTATAAATTTTACCGACGGTTATAGTCCAAAGCTAAATAAAATTAGCGAGGAAAATACGTCGCTAATTTTAATATTTCCCAAGCTAAATTAGCTAGGGAAAATTTCCTATCTAATTTACCAAGGGATTTTTCCCTAGATATTTTAATTTCAAAATTTATTTAGAATTTTAATTATATTAATATTTTTTGGCTAAATAATTTAATATTTTTAAATCAAATTGAATAAATATTGAAACTATAAATAATTTATATTAAACAAAAATTAAAATCATTTAATATCTTTTTCTAATTCAATATTTTACATAGTTGAAACAAAAAAATAACAAAATTGTATTTAATCGTATTCATCAATGTACCTAACGAGAATCCATAAAGTATAATATATCCATTAATTGACATTGCTTTCTCTTCCCTTGCTCCTTCGATCATCATTTTTCTACTGGGACAAAGTTGTCCGAGTCACAGCACGTAATGTTTAGAGAAAAATCCTATCACTTATAGACAATTTGTATGAGAATAATACGGTATCATATCTCTAAGAAATTTAAACCACTCAGTCAAATTAAAAAAAATTATGTTTTGATACATATAATCATGTAGTATATATGTAAATATATACTAGCATTTTACTCGTACATATGTTACTACAGTATATGTACATAAAAACAATACTATTATGTGTACATATAAACTGAGTACAAATATACTCAATATATATGTACATAAAATACTACAATATTATATGTACGTATATACTAACTTTATTCGTACGTATATACCTCATTTGGAGTTGTTGCTGCTGCTCCCACTGCTGCTCCTAGAACTACTGCTCCTATAAACCATTGTTTATATAAACAAAAAATAAAATCAATTAATAAAATATTTTTATATAATTTTGTTACATAGTTAAAATAGAAACATAACAAAATTTGATTACATCTTATTATTCATCAATGTATCTAATGACAGTGAATAAAGTATAATCTATCTGTGAAATTTACTTTGCTTTCTCGCCCCAACCTCCTCAATATCTACATACTACTCTAGCACCCGAGCATGTCCCTCCATGACCATCAACATTGCTTCCTTTAGTTCTAGTCTGTATTTCCTATCCACCTCCAACTCCTTCCTTTTATCTGCCAATGCCCTTTTTGTATCTAGCTGCTCTTCCAACAATACTTTTTTTAATCTTGCGATGAGTTGCATGTGTGTGTGCTTG
Source organism: Sapria himalayana (assembly GCA_029783825.1). NCBI lineage: Eukaryota > Viridiplantae > Streptophyta > Magnoliopsida > Malpighiales > Rafflesiaceae > Sapria > Sapria himalayana. The sequence continues at coordinate 6,704 of JAREIK010001793.1, forward strand.
TGCATGTATGTATGTGCATGTGTGTGTATGTGTAAACTCAGACACATGTACTTTCATGCTAATACACATACCAACAAAGTCAACAAAAGGAAATAATCAAGGGCTTAAAAACACACATATAGTTCTCTCAGATATGGTTAGCATATTCTAGTTCTTTGTCCTTTGGTACTTCACATAGATAGAGAACATTGTTACACCTGCACATGGAGAATAACATACTATATTTTACAAACAAATAAAGAACACATCACAATGTCGCTGATAAATAGATATACTAGTGCATGCAACTCCAACTGCCATTTGCAAGAAATTTCATACCAAGAGATAATCATGAGCTTATTTTTAAATTACCGAATTAAGATTTCCCCAAGATTTCCAGTTAACTATCCATCAACATATTCTTCTGTGTTGCTCAGCTTTACATATCAGTCCATGGTTAATTATAAGAAAGTTAAAAAGGGTTTTGTATGGAAATAATACATTTTAAATAAAAATTCCAAAATATGATGATTGTTTGAAAAATATTACCAAAATAGTGCATTTGGAAATAGCATGGCAATGGACATCATTGTTATCGATAGTCATTGCCATGTTATTGAATTTTAAAAATCAAGATCTTCATCAATGTCTGCATCACTTGATGATGACAAATTCGGGCTTGAAATTGGGCTTGACACAAGATTCGGTTTGGATTCGTTTCTACTTTCAATATTGCATCTTGGCCATTTAGATTTCTAAGTGAGCGTCCAAGTTAAGTTGGTGGTTTGATCAAAAGATGATACATAAACTGAAGATGAAGAAGATGAATTTAACTTGATGATTTTCTCTGGATTGAAATGGAGAAGCCACTTGTGGCAAGAATCCCTTGATTTGTTGAAGTTGACATGCTCACGCTAAATCATCATTAACGAAAAAAAAAACAAATCATTTAATAGAAAGAAAAGGATGTAGATACATTCAAGTATGACAAGGCCATATTTCATATTTAATAAAACAAATAGGTACCTTATCATTGCCCCTCTTTTTATCTCTACACTGCTAGAGCCACGACAATAAACTCGAGCAAGCATAACCTGTAGAAATGAACTCATGGTTTCAAACTTGAGTTTCTTTGACGAGGTTAATGGAGCAATTGGGGCTGCACGTTGTGCTTTTTTTAAGTAATCCAAATTCAATATCTTTCCAGCTAGAGCCACTCTTACATGTAGATGTTTTGCTCTTACACCCATTTTTCTTATTTTTTAAAACTTCGTCAAATGCACAACTAGTGAAATATGAAGTGTTTATGCACGCTTATATGTAATAGTTGACACGATGGTGCATATGAATAGTCTGTGGGTGTATGTGTTTGTGCGTGCTTTTGTGGGTGCATAGTTGAGTCATTGATGGGTAGCATATGTGACTGATATATCGCACTAGAGAAATTGAGAAAAAAAAGTAAAAAAAAAAATCGTTTTGCCAGTTAAGATTGAGGCTAAGATTCAGGCTTACAACTGGAACAGTGACTGTATAAAGTTCCCAAATAATCTCTAAAGAGGGAAAGCTTACTTTACACTTGATGTAAGTTTGGAATGTGGGGATTCCCATGAGCCATACTCTTCCAGCCTTTCCGCCTATTCCGTAGATCAGACTTTGCATCTTTGTGATAATGTACTTGAATAACCATCTACGATGCACTTAAGCTCCATAAATTTCTGGTCAACATCTACTTTTGAATGTTTCCTTAAAGAGAAAAGAGGAAATGTTACTAATCTAACCCATTTTCATTTTCTCCCTAACTCCTCTTACTACACTGTCTATGCTTTCCACACACTCTCCCTTAATCACGTTGTTTCTTTTCTTCATCTCCATCACATGTAAAACCCTCATTACATCTTTGGTCTTTGTCAGTGTTTCTAATGGTGAGCTTAAGTTCTTCCCCAATTGTTCAAATTGACCGAAAGAAAGAAATGAAGGAGGAGAAGAGTTGGCTATGGTGAAAGGGTTTATGGATTCTTATGAATTCCTAGGAACTGGAGTGATATTTGCAGTGGCAACCATGGCTGTGGATCTACTTCTGGAACAAATATCTATGGATATAGCTTGTTTAACTTTGTTTTTCACTAAGTTGGATTCCACACACTCCCATTATTCCTAATGGCTACATTTTAAAATTTTTAAAATTTAATAGCCGGCATTCACAATGCCACCTTTGATTTTTAAAATTCAATATGGTGGCAATGACCATCGTTTACAACGACACAAATTGCCACGTTGTTTCCAGACATATTAGTTTGGTAATATTTTTCAAACTAGCATTATATTTTGGATTTTTTATTTAAAATGTATTATTTCCATACAAAACTTATTAGGAAGTGCCAAACAAAATGGAAATGAAATTTGAAATACAACATGCTGCATGGTATTGAATTTTTTCACACTAGTAGGTTCAAATAGGAATCCACCGAAGCAGGGAAACCTAAAAGAAAGCATAGAAAAAAATGAGAAAAAAATGCAATTCACAGGAAAATAACACAAAGTTTCTCACCTTTGAATTCCATTCCCCACTTGAGTTTTACAATGACCGTCTTCCCAGTCAAGTTGTTAAGAAAAAGCTTGGGATTAACGGGGATGGTATCCAATATTCAGTAATAAAAAAATTAATGAACGGTGATAAATTGCACGTATGCTTCAGATATTTATCTACATTTACTTAAAAATGCATAGGCATGTATTTATGCAATATACATGCATACATCATGAATATAGAATAATTATATATGTCCAAATACACACACATGCATACCCACATGCACACAGTATTTTCCTATCTTTTCATATTTCTTTATCTTGTCCATATATTACACCTTTCTAGTTGAACTGAACTATTGATGCATGAAAATGGTCATTACCAAAAATCAAATTTTTTTTCTAATCTAAAATCCCACGTGATCTAAAATTTATTATTATATTTAGTGCTTGAGAAAATTGTAAGAAAATTTTTTTATAAAAAATAAATGACAATTTGAAAGAATATTTGATTGTTGTAAGCATGAATAGTTAATCTTGCTTTGATGCACAAGAAATTAAAAGCTAGTATTAATATCATTCATGAAAGCAAAAATCTATCAATATCTCGTGTACACAAAAATTGTATCAAACAAGAAAACTTGATTACTACTTCATAGAAATTTTCTTTTAACCTCTCATTATCATCATCAACGAAATCTTATCTCAATACTATTTTGAACAAACATTACTCTAACCATAAGAACATGAGTTCAATCAACAAGAATACCAAATATACTTTTTCAGGATGCTTGTCAAATCACCTATCATTATGTTTGAGTAGATGTCTTACCTACACTCCATTTCCATTATAATAGCCCATCTAGCTTTTATGCACAGTTTCATAGTTTCAATGCATTCAATTTGTCATGATGTAATCTGGTTCACCTTGATAAGAAGGGTCAACGCCCTATCCAAGCAACCAAATCAAATTAAAAACAAAAAAAAAACAAAAAAAAAACAAAAACTTTCACAACTCAATGCTATGCCAAGCTTGTTACGAACTCATTGAGAAATCAACATCTTGCCTCTTGCTTGTATTTGAGGTCGTAGAGCATCTGATCTGCCTTATAAAATTCAGATTCAGCAACATCCACCCCCTATGGGTCACATATGGCATTGATGTAGTTGGAATCGAGGCTTAAACCTTGTGAGCAATGATTTCAATAACACACAGTGGGAGTGCGATGGTTTTGATAACATACAGTGAGCAAGCAAAGATTTGCATAGCACACAATGCATGGGTAATCGTGATAGCTAGTGCATAGTGGATGCACTCCTTCTAGGGGTTTACCGATCTTTCCAACACACACCCCCCTAGAGTTTAGCTTTCCCTGTGGTTGCTTTTGATACCATGTAAAACATTTAATCACACAACATAAAATAAATATAATATACTTGCTGAATAACCTCATACAAACAATGCCCTTATATAACATGTTATTTTTATTAGGGCAACTCTCAAGATGAATAATCTCTATTACACCCTCGAAGTGTACCTTTGTGTGCTAAGCATGCCTCAATGTGTAAGACATGCTAATTCTTCCTCCAAAAAGCTATCAATAGAACAATGTATCAATTGATAAAGTAGAGAATATGACACCCAGAAAAACATAAGCAATATCACAATCATGTTCATCAATAAGATAGTTATATATAGTATATATGTACATATAATATTATAGTGTATATGTACATATACTAAGTATATATGTACATATATACTATAGTATATGTACATATGCACTGCAATATATATATGGATGTCTTATAGATATAGAACAGCAGGTATAGATATAGATATAGAAAAGCAGGTAAAGTATTATCCCATTTATACTTGACAAAGAATGCACAAAACAACACTATCAACATTAATAAGAAATGTGAGTATTATTTATATTTTTAAAAATATATCTATAAACTCTTAGTGGAAAACTTGGAAGACAAGCCACGAGCTAGGCTTGGCGCATCAAAGTTCGCACATTGCCTCCCCACAACTAGAACTTTCTCTTGCTCCCAAGGCCTATAAGGGGGTTGCTCTACCCCGCCACGCCCCGCATCACCATGCTCCCATGTGGTTTTCTAAGAATGTTTCTTCCCCTCTCCGTGTGCTTGCACCAATGATTTTGATTGCTTAGCTTCACTATATTAGTCCATCAACCCTGTAGCTTCTACTGCCATATGGTTCGTCATTTGGTTCGAAGTAAGGGCCGTCACTTCATTGTATGTGTCAACGTAACTACAGAATAATTCAATATGCACTCCATAAAAGCAATATGTACTCCATAAAAACAATATGCACTCCATAAAAACAATACACATGCAAAGAAAATAAGAGGAACAAAACATCAAAAATTAGATGTTTTATCTTCCAAATATTAAAAAAAAGCAAATGGCTATAAAATTTGCAAACTTCATATAGCAAGGCATTTTGACTCACCTTCCTCCCAGCTATTCTCACTCCTCTTCTTTTCATGCTCATCGACAGGGGATACATCTATGTTCTAGTTGTGCAGCATACAAATTTGCACACACCACAACCCAATTGATAGCCATAGTTCATCATGTTCAGCTCATTGTCAACCCTGACCTTATGAACATGCAAGAGAGGGAGAACAAGCCGAACGAACACATTTAATTAAATTTCATTAGAAATCATTATGGAAATTAACAATTTAAAAGTTTAATTCCACCAATGACTAATAAAAAGTAGTCATAGATCTAAATAGTAACAGTGCAAATCTGCACGAAATAAGAGTGTCAATAACAAACCTATGTCTACGTGGGACTAGAATTTTTGTGTTCATCTCACAACTTCAGAAGCTAACATGTTATTCCTAGCACAAGAGGACAATCCAAGCCTTTTATATACCTATAATAGGCTAAAACTCTACCAAAAATATTTGGGTACACACAAACATATTCATAGATATATAAAAATACTAATTATAGACATAAAAAACACGAATCTAAGTTGATAGTCATACAACTTCAACAAATATCTAAAAGATGGCCAGAAATGATGTTTAGAGAGAGAGAGAGTGCAAAAATAAAATGTTTCAGTAATATTAAAGATAATAGAAGCTTAGCCTTCTTTGATCCTGCTGAGATCGGTAAAGATAAGACCCATCCATAGGAAGGACTGTGGATTATTCTAGATATACATAAAATAAATTTAATGTTTTGTATTCTGAACAACTTTTAAAATTTACTATAGTATCATATAATTTTATTAATATAATAGATTCTTACAGTAATCATCTGAGACTTTTTGTCAACAAACTGATAATCCTTTTTCATTACATGAATCTTCCTGAAAATCTCATAAAAATTGAGATCATGACCCAATTCTCCAGCCTATAGTATGTATTTATTAAGTTAAAAAATAACAAATGTTAAAAAAATTTAACAAAATTAATAAAACCATGCATAGATTTGATTTATTTAGACTATTAGGATAACCACTAAATATATAAATGTTTTAAATTTTAAAATTGTACCAAATTTTGAGCATGCTCAATGCTTGACTTTGTCCCTCCTGTGTGGGAAGACATTGATGTACCTAGTCCTGCTGATCTTTAGAGATAAAAACATGTTTTTGGCTCTAAAGATCAGCTCAAAATGGGGGTACTTTAAAGATAAATTTAACTCGGTTATATAGTTCTTATAAATTTCAATAGTGGTGAATATCTCTATATTTATCTTTAAATATCAAGTTATTTTAATTTAAATATTATGAAAAATTAGTAATTTTTTTTATAATTTAAAATTTTCAAATTATTTAGTAATTATTTTTTTAAAAAAATTTTTTAGGCATAAAACTATTTTTTATAGTTAAAATAATATTACTATTTACTAGTTTTTTCGTTAATTATTATATTTTAATATAGAATGAATTATTTAATCTTTTTATTAGTAGAAATTTTAATATATGTTCATTTATTTTTTATAATATCTTTAAAATTTTAAAAAATTATATAATTAATAATTTAATGTTTTTGTAATCTTTATTAATAGTTATTGTAGCATTTATTAATAGTTATTGTAGTCTTTATTAATATTAAATTTTTTGTATTTATATATTTTTTAAATTATTTGTTTATGATAACCTATTTTTATAAATATCATAGTAGAATGTGTATTTCAAGGATAGCTCATCAATAGACCATTGAATATGTACCTTTAATATACAAAATTAAAGAATATATTAAAACAAATAACATATAAAAAATTAAATCATTAAATTGTGATGAAAATTATCCCCAGCCCAAATAGTTAGGGAAAAATCTCTAAATAATGGATATATTTTGTGAAGAATAAAATTTAAGAAATAATCACATGCAATAAAATATAAAAAGTAAAAAAAATTCAGATAATTATTTAGTGATGGATTTTGTCTCGATCTAATTAGCTAGGGATATACAATCACTAAATACATCGATAAATTCCCTACTTTTTTTGTGTAGAAATCTATGAAAATATTAGCAACAAAATATTTTCAATCGAACATTTCCATGACTAATCTATCAATAATCTATTGCAAAATTTTAATTTAATGTAAAATCAAAATTTTTTTCTTATTTCCTATCTAATCCCTAGCTTATTAGGTTACAATTTTAGCCCTAGAAAAATTTCCCTAGCTAAATTGATATTTTCTTGTAGTGCATATAGTTATATAGATAGATAGACAAATATATTGATAGATAGATAGATAGAAAAATCAATAAATTGATTGAATGATTGATAGTTAGATAGATATACATATAGAAAGATAGACATATAGAAAGATAGATTAAATTGATAGATTGATAGACAAATTGATAGAAAGATTGATAGACAGATTAATAGACAGATAGATAGTTGATTGATAGAAAGATAGATAGACACATAGATAGACAGATAGAAATACAAATAGATAGAGAGATAGATGACAGATAGATAGTTAGATAGATAGATAGACAAATTAAAAGATAGAAAGATAAAAAGATAGATATACATATATATAGACAAATAAATAGGTAGATATATAGATATGTCAATAGATAGAATGACAAACAGATAGATAGATAGATAGACAAATAGATAAAAAGATAGATAGACAAATAGATAAAAAGATAGATAGACATATAGATAAACAGAGCGATAGGAAAATAGTTAGACAAATAGATAGATAGATAGTTAGAAAGATATACAAATAGAGAGATTGATAGATAGACAAATTAATATACAGATAGATAGACTGATTGATAGACTGATAGATAGAAAGATGGACAAATAGATAGATAGATAGATAGACAGATCAATAAATAGATGGACAAATAGATAGACAGATAGACAGACAAATAGATAGACAGCTAGATTGACATAATGATAGAAAGATAGATATACTGATAGATAGAATGCTAGATAGATATAAAAATAGATAGATAGATAGATAGAAACACAAATAAAATGATTGACCGATAAATAAACAAATAGATACAGAAATATATATATATATATATATAAAGAGTGATAGATAGAGAAATAGAATGATAGATAAATCAATAGATAGATAGACAAATACATAGAAAAATAGAATGTAGATATATAGTTAGATAGAAAGATAGATTGACAGATTGAAAGAAACATAGATAGAAAAATGATAGATAGATAAATAGATTCTTTAAAAGATTAAAAAATTGAATGATAGATAGATTGATAAATAAATTTATAAACAAATTGATAGACTGGTAGATAGACAAATATATCGACAAAAAGATAGATAGATAGATAAAAGATAGATACAAAGATAGATAGATAGATAGATAGATTAGATTGATAGAGATATATATAGATAGACATATATACATATAAATAGATAAATAGATAAAGAGAAAAAGATAGATAACTATATAAATAGATAGAAAGAAAGATAGATAGACTGATAGATAGATAGATAGACAAATAGATAAACAAATAGATAGATAGATAGACATATTAATATATATATATATATATAGGTAGACAGACATATTGATAGATAGATATGTAGATAGCTTGAAAGACAAATAGATAGATAGATTAATAGATATATTGATACATAGATTGATAGATAGACTTACAGGGATTGTTTGAAATATAGATAGATAGAAAGATAGATAAATAGATAAATAGATATACAGATAGATAAATTGATAGAAAGATAGATATATAGATAGATAGACAAATATATAGATAGATAGATAGAAAGATATACAGATAGATAGACAAATAGATAGACATATAGATATATATAGATAGATAGAGAAAAATTGATAGATAGATAGATAGACAAATAGATCAATAGATTGATAGATAGATAGATAGGTAGATAGATAGATAGACAGACATATTGAAAAGTAGATAGATATAAAGATAGATAGATAGAAAAATAGATAGATTTATTTATAGAAAGATAGTAAAATAAATATATAGATTGACAGACATATAAACAAATAGAAAGATAGATAAAGAGATAGATAGATAGATAGATAGATAGATAGAAGTGATAGATAGATAGATAGATTGATTGATAGATAGATAAATAGATAGACAGATAGAATAAATGATCGATTGATTGACAGATAGATAGATATACAAATTAATTGATAGATAGATATGTATAAAGACTAAAAGATTCATAGATAGAATGAAAGAGATATATACTGATAAATAGTTAGATAAATAAAGAAATCGATAGATAAATAGATATATGGATTAATTGATTATTAATATTTTAATAGATAGATTAATAGTGAGATTGATAAACAAATAGATAAGTAGACAAATAGATAAAAAGATAGATTTATTGATTGATCGATTGATTGGTAGACAGATAAATAGATAGATAGATAGATTGATTGATTAATAAAAAGTTTGATAGATAGATTGATAAAAAGATTTATAAATAGATTGATATAAAGATAGAATGAAAGATAGATAGTAAAAAGATAGACAGATAGAAAAACATATTGATATTTAGATAGATAGATAAATAGATAGAAAGATAGATAAATAGATTATTTGATAGTTAGATTGATTATTAGAGAGAGAGATAAAGATATATATAGATAGATAGATAGACAGATAAAAAGATAGATAGATAAATAATTAGATAGATAGATAGATTGATTGATTGACAGTTAGATTGATTTATTGATGACTGGTTGATAAATAGATTGATAGATATAAAAATACATAGGCAGCTAAATAGACAAATAGAAAGAAAAATAGATAGTTATATAGATAGACAGATATATATATATATATATTGATAGACAGATTGATAAAGAGATTGAAGGAATGATAGATATACAATTAGATTATTAGATATATAGTTCGAAAGATAGATAGCTAGATAGACAGATAGACAATTAGATATATAGGTAGATAAATAGATAGATAGACATATAGATAAATAAATAGATAGACGGACAGACAGACAGATAGATATATTTATAAACAAATTGATAAATAGATAGATAGATTGATTAAAAGATTGATAGACATATTAATAGATAGATTAATATATAGATTTATAGATAGATTGAAAAATAAAAAGATAGAAAAATTGAAAGATAGATAAATAGATATATAGATAGAGTGTTATACAAATTTTAGACAAATAGATAATGATATATATATTTATATATATAGAAGGATAAATAGATAGATAGAAAAATAGATAGAAAGAAATTTTGATAGATAAATAGGCAGATAGATACAAAGACAGATAAATAGATAGATTAATAGACTGATAAATAGGTAGATAGATAAACATATATATAGATAATAAGATAGACAGATATAAAGAGAAATAGATTGACAGAAAGATAAATAGATATATAGATAAATAGACAGATAGATAGTTATATAGAAAGATATATAGATAGATAGATAGATAGACACATAGATATATAAATAGATAAACAAATAGAGATGATATATAGATAGAAATATAAATAGATACAAAGATAGATTGATAAACAAATTTATAGATAAATAGTTAGAAAGGTAGATATATAGATAGAGAGATAGATAGATAAAAAGATAGATAGATAGACGTACATATATATATATATATATATTTAGACAGATAGAATGACACATAGATAGATAGATAGATTAATACTAAGATTTATAGACAAATTGTTAGACAATTTGATAGACAGATTGATACATAGATTTATAAATAGATTGATAGAAATATAGAATGAAAGATATATAGAAAAAAAGATAGACAGATAGAAAGACATAGATATTTAGATAGATATATAGATAAATAGAAAGAAAGATAAATAGATAATTTGATATTTAGATAGATTATTAGACAAAGAGATAAAGATATATATATATATATATATATATATATATATAGACAAATAAAAAGATAGATAGATAAATAATTAGATAGATAGATTGATTGATTGACAGTTAGATTGATTTATTGATTTACTGATTGATAAATAGATTGATAGATATAAAAATACATAGGCAGTAAAATATACAAATAGAAAGAAAAATAGATAGTTATTTAGATAGATAGATTGATAGATAGATAGATATATATATATATATATAGATTGATAGACAGATTGATAATGAGATTGAAGGAAAGATAGATATACAATTAGATTGTTAGATATATAGAATGAAAGATAGATAGCTAGATAGATAGATAAACAATTAGATATATAGGTAGATAAATAGATAGATAGACATATAGATAAATAAATAGATAGACAGACAGACAGACAGATAGATATATTTATAAACAAATTGATAAATAGATAGATATATAGATAGATAGATAGATAGATTAATAGATAGATTGATTAAAAGATTTATAGACATATTAATAGATAGATTAATATATAGATTTATAGATAGATTGAAAAATAAAAATATAGAAAAATAAAAAGATAGATAAATAGATATATAGATAGAGTGTTATACACATTTTTAGACAAATAGATAAAGATATATATAGATATATAGATAGAAGGATAAATAGATAGATAGAAAGATAGATAGAGAGACATTTAGATAGATAAACAGATAGATAAAAAGACAGATAAATAGATAGATTAATAGACTGATAGATAGGTAGATAAATAAACATATATAAAGATAATAAGATAGACAAATATAAAGACAAATAGATTGACAGAAAGATAAATAGATACATAGATAAATAGACAGATAGATAGTTAGATAGAAAGATATGTTGATAGATAGATAGATAGACACATAGATAGATAAATAGATAAACGAATAGAGATGATATATAGATAGAAATATACATAGATAGATTGATAGGCAAATTTATAGATAAATAGTTAGAAAGGTAGATAGATAGATAGATAGAGAGATAGAGAGATAGTTGAATAAAAAGATAGATAGATAGATAGACGTACACACACACACACACACACACACACACACATATATATATATATATATATATTTAGACAGATAGAATGCCACATAGATAGATAAATAGTTTAATACAAAGATTTATAGACAGATTGCTAGACAATTTGATAGACATATTGATAAACAGATAGAGAGACATATTGATAGATAAATAGGTAGATAATTAGATAGTGAGATATATTGACACAAAATTAGATAGACAAATAGATAGACAAATAAATATACAGATATATAGAAAGAGAGAGAGAGAGAGAGAAATACATAGATAAATATATAGATAGATATACAAAAATATAGAGTGATAGATATATTATAGATAGATAAAAAGATTAACAGATAGAAATATAGAATGATAGATAAATAGAAAGATAGATAGATATAAAATAGATAGATAGAAAATAGATAGATGGGTTATTACATAGAAAGATAGATAAACATTTTTGATATATATATATATATATATATATTCATAGATGATTGAATGATATTAAGATATATAAATAAATTGATAGATAGATTAATTGATACTTTGATAGACATGTAGATAGACAAATTGATAAACAGATAATTAGATAGATATATAGATAAATAGAGAGATAAGATAGATAGACAGATTGATAGACATATAGAAAGATAGATTGATAGATTGATTGATTGAAAGAAATATAGACAGATAAATTTATTGATTGATAGACTAATTTATAGAAAGATTAATAGAATTATTTATTGATCAATAGATATACAAAAAAAAGACAAAATGATAGACATAAAGTTAGTTAGACATATATCGACTAATAGATACTTAGATAGATTGATAGTTTGAAAGATTATTAGATAGATAGATAATGATATATATAAATTGATAGATAGGTAGATAAATAGATATATAGATAGATTGATTTATACAGAAATATGTAGAAAGATAGATAGATAGACAAATAAATAAATAGATAGATAGATAGACTAATAGATAGCTAAATAGATAGATTGATAGATAAAGATATAGATAGAAAGGTTGATCAATAGATAGATAAAGTGATATATTTATAGATAGATAGATAACTAGATAGACAAATAAATACACAGATAGATAGATAGCCAAATACATAGACAGATAGAGTGATAATAGATAGACATATAGACATATAGATAAATAGATAAATAGATAAATAGAAAGATTGATAGATAGATAGATAGATAGAGAGATAAACACATAGAAAGACAGATAGATAGATAGAACGATAGATAGGTAGATATATAGATATATAGATAGACAAATAAATAGATAGAATGATAGATAGATTAATAGGAAGATTGATAAACAAATTGATAGATTGATTGATAGAGAAATTGATAGAATGATAGATAGACATATAGACAATTAGATAGATCAATTAAAGATAGATTGAAAGATAGATGGACAAATAGATATATTGATAGATAGATATATAGATAGATAGATATATAGATAGATAGAGAAAATGATAGTAAAATAGATTGATAGATATATAGAAAGATAGATAAATAAAAAATAGAATGATAGATAGATACATCGACATATCAATAGATAGATATATAGATAGATAGGTAGACATACAGATAGATAGATAGATAGATAGATAGACTAATAGATAGACTGATAAATAGACAGACTGACAGATAGATAGATAGATCGATAAATAGAAAAATAGATAGATAGATAGATAGATAGACAAACAGACAGATGGATAGATAGATAGATAAATAGATAGATAGACAGACATACAGACAGATAGATAGACAGACAAATAGATATATAGATAGAAATATAGATAGACTGAAAGATAGATTGATAGATAGATAAGTAGGCAGATACATAGATAGTTAGATAGATAGATATATAGATAGATAGAAGATAAATAGACAAAAAGATATAACGATATATAGATAGATAGATAGACTAATAGATAGATAGATAGATAGATAGAGAGATTAATAGATAGATAGGTAGATAAATAGACAGATAGATAGATAATTAGATTGAAAGATAGATAGACAGATAGATAGATAATTAGATTGAAAGATAGATCGACATATAAAATGATATTAGATTGATATTTATATAGATAAATAGATTGTTAAATAGATAGATAGATAGCTAGATAGACGGTTTGATAGAAAGATCGATAGTCTTTTTGATAGACAGATAGGTAGACAGATAGATAGATAGATTTATACACCAATAGAATGATAGATTTATTGACATATAGATAGACAAAAAGATAGGCATATAGAAAGAAAGATACATAGATAGATAGATATATAGATTATTAGACAAGTAAATAGATAGATAGATAAATTGTGAGATAGAAAAATAGATATATAGAATGATAGATAGATATATAGATAGATAGATAGATAGACAGATTGATACCCAGATAAATAGACAGATAAATAGACAAATATATAAATAGAATATAGATAAAAAGATAGACATATATATAGACATATATATAGACATATAGATAGATAAATAATTAGACAAATAGATAGATAGATTGATATATAGATAGTTAGATAAACAAATATATAGATAGATAATTATATAAACAAATCGATTGACAAATAGATAGATAGATAGATACATAGACATATAGATAGACATATATATACATAAAATGATAGATAGATTGGTATATAGGCAAATAGGCATACAAATAAAAAGTTGTATAGATAGATCGATATATAGACAAAGTGATAGATATATAAAGAGATTGATTTATATACACATTGATAGATATATTGATAGCCCAATTGAAAAATAGATTCATAGATAGATTGATAGACATATTTATAGATAGATTGATAGATAGATTGATAGGTATATTGATATACAAATAGATAGATAGATACATAGATACATAGAGAGATAGATAGACAAATAGATAGATAGAAAGATACATGACAAAATAGATATATAGAAAGATAAATATAAAGATTGATAATGCGATAAATAGACATTCAAATAGACAAGTAAATAAATAGATAGATACATAAATATATAGATAAATAAATAGACAAAAAGATTGACAAATTGATAAACATATAAATAGATAGATGGAATGATAGATAGATAGACATACATATAGATAGATAGATATATATCTAAACCAACATATTGATAGATAGATAGATATTTAGAGAGATAGATAGATAGAAACAAAGATAGATAGATAGATTGATTGATATACATACAGACACACAGACAGACAGATAGATAGATAGATAAATAGATAGAATGATAGAGAAATAGATAGAAAGAAAGATAAATGGATAGTTTGACAGATAGATATATAGATAGATATAAAGAATGATAAACATATTTATAGACAGATAGATAGATAAAAAATACATAGACATATAGATAAATAAATAGATAGATAGACATATAGATAGTTAGATTAATAGGTAGATAGATATATTTACAAATATATATACTAATAGATAGAAAAATAAATAGATAGAGAGACTAACAGAAAGATAGATAGATAAATTAGAGGTGTCAAATAGGCTAGGCCGGCCCAGCCCTGCACGAGGCGCAACATGATTTTGTTGTCCTTGGGCCGACATGGCATGCTATAATGCTGTGCATGGGCCCATACCGGGCACACCCTCGGCAGCAGTCGTGCCCAGCCAGGCCGAGGAAATTCAGCCAACCTGCCGTGCCAAGCACTTCACGAGGTCCTAGCTTAGGGGCACGTCAGATGTGACCACACACTGAGTGTGGTCAAGGTGAGCTGACGCCCAATGGGCAAAGCTAGTCGAGCCATTAAAGGGTGGAGGTGGCATGGAGTCATGCCGTGAATCCATACTTTTTTTAAAAATTTGTGTTTTGGCATGTCCCGAACCAGGCCGAACCCAGTGGATTTTGGGCCAGGGGCCCATGCTGGGCTTGTCCTCACCGAACCATGATGGGCCAGGCATGGCATGGTACACTCGCTGCTTCTTATGACCTCCTATGGTCTCTAAATAGATAGAATCATAGTCAATTGTTGAAGATCCATAGAACCATCAACTTGTTGAGAAGCAGTTGTTACACATTCCTCCATTAATTTTTGTGATAAAATAGTTAAAAATACTATTATAGATATACATAAAATTGTTTTATATTTTGCATTCCAAACAACTTTCAAAATTTAATGTGGTACTATTATATTTTATTAATATAACAGATTCTTATAGCAATCATTTGAGACTTACTATCAACAAACTGACCATTTGCTTTTTCACATGCATCTTTCTGAAAATCTCATAAAAATTAGGATCTCGACTCAATTATCTAGCCTCGAGTATGTATTTATTAAGTCATAAAATAACAAATGATAAAAAATTTAACAAAATTAATAAAACCATGCATTGATTAAATTTATTTAGACTATTAGGACAACCACTAAATATATAAATAATAAAAATTTTAAAATTATACTAAATCTCGAGCATGCTCAATGCTCGACTTTGACCCTCCTGTGTGGCTAGAAATTTCTGTACCTAGTTCGACTACCCCAGTTCATTAATTTTTGCTGGTAATCTATGATTTTTTTTAACATCTAGCTCCTCCCAATACTTAAGCCACTCGGACCAGTCATACTCGGATATAAATTTAGCTTTTTTCTTTTATATTCTTCAATTTATGGACAAAATCAGAATAGCATTCAGTAGTTTTGCTCTCTCATAATGACTTTATCTTTCCATCAAATTTGAGTGCCCATGTGCACTTATTCTATATATAGAAATATCACAAAAAAATTTAAATTAATAACAATGACATAATTATTTGCTGCTTGAATAAAAACCAACATAATAGTCAACTAAGTAGATACTTAATTTTCAATGCTTTTGTTTCATTATTTTTACCCGAAGTCATTAAAATTAGACTCTTTTGTCGATTCAGAAACTTTATTCCATGATAATGTTTTAGAATCAACAATTTTCTTGAAAGACTTTGTAATTATAGCCGAACACTTGAGAGATAGAATAAAACTATACAGATAAATAAATAACATTGAAAAAAAGCAAATCATAACTATATATAAAAAAATTATTAACAGGATCATCATAATAATTTATTCTAGTAATATTTAAATATTTCTTTTACCTCTCATCCACAATCTCAATTACTAACTTAACACTGAATGTAGAAGAAGGTACAACATTTGATGACATCGATGATTTTATAAATGAGGTAACTATAGGTGTAAAATGTAGTGTATAAGATGGTGATGGATCAAAAGTGTTTGCAGGAAGGACAATGGGTGGTGGGCTTATATCTGATAAAGGTGATAGTAAAGGTGTCAATGATGGTGATGGCGATAAAAATGGAGATTATGTTTGTGATGTTTAAGTCTGGATATGGTGGGTATGAGATTGTAATAAATTTGCAACATGGTATAAATTCTAGAAAAATTTGGTCCATTATACGTCTTGTCCACCTCCACCATGGCCACATCCTTTAGGTGTCATGTACTGTACAAAAAATAAAAACATATAACAAATAATAGAGATATGATGAAGAACCATGCATTTTATAATAAAACACACCAATAGATTTCATCAAAATATAGAAAGTTTATGATAGTTTAATATTATAATACAATTATACCAATTTATTATCGGCATAATTATCATTCTCTAATTGATCTTTTGACATTTCGTCTGATTTTGATGGAAGTTCTAACTCATCTTCTGATAGAAATTGATTATCACCAATTTCTATTAGGCCACCATTTGAGTCACATAAATTTACTAGATCATCATCTACATGCACATGCTCAATATTATTTATGTCATCTTCTTGGAATGCTGGTGCAATAGTTATGTCTGCACTTCTTTGTTGAGAGAAAGAAAGGAGGGAGAGAAAGAGAGAGAAATGGGTAAGAGAGAGAAAGAGAGAAAGGGGGGAGAGAGAGGAGAGAGAAGGGAGAGAGATGGAGAGGGAGACGAAGAGAGAAAAAGAAAAAGCAAAAAAGAAATACTTCAAGAAAGAAAATAGCAAGTGATAGAGAGAAAGAGAGAGAGTGTGTGACACAAAAATAAAAAGAGGGAGAGAGAGTGACACAGAAAGAATGATAGAGGGAGAGAGAGAGACACATAGAGAATGTAGTGTTAGAATGAGGAAATACAAAAAAGAACAAACATATTTCTTCTATACAAACCTATCATATATTACATCTTTTGTCATACATAAGTTCATATATGAGCTAGAGGCCCAAGGGGTAGGATTAGGTAAGAGTACGACACTTATTTCAATAGTATGTTATATCGAACCAATGCTATGTGCTTAGATATTGTTGATATTATATCTTTTGCCATTTAATTTCAAATTAGTGCAACAAATTAGTAATATCCCATTTATAATTATATGTTATTATATAACTAGTATATGTAGTTATAAATAGTTAGATATAGTTAAACATATAGTTATATATAGATATATTCATACAAGTAGTTATATGTAGTTATACATAAATATATACAAAGTTATAACCAAATATATAGATTTACATATATGTATACATAGTTACAAATATAGTTATATTTAATTATATAGAGTGTTACAGAGTTATACAAATATTTATATATAGTTATACACATGTAGTTAAACATAATGTTGTATGTTGTTATACAGTAATTATAAATATAGTTACATGTTGTTATACATATAGTTACACATATAGTTATACTTATATTTTTACATGTAGATATATATATATTTTTATATAAATTTAGATATGCGCACATATAATTATTTATAGGTATAGATATAGTAAAATATATTTTTATATACAAATATATTAAAATCTATATTAAATATATATTGTTAATTATATATTTAAATATAGTTATGTAAAATGTTGTTATAGTTATATAGGTTGTCAAAGACAATTATTTATCATTATATGTTATTATAATTATAGTATATATAGTTAAAAATAGAGTCATATATAGTTAAACATATAGATATATATAGATATATTTATACAAGTAGTATATGCAGTTATACATAAATGTATACAAAGTTATAAACAAATATATAGATTTACATATATGTATACATAGTTATAAATACAATTATAATTAATTATATAGAGTGTTACATAGTAATACATATATTTATATATAGTTAAACACATGTAGTTAAACAAAATGTTGTATGTTGTTATACATGTAATTATAAATATAATTACATGTGGTTTTACATATATTTACACATATAGTTATACTTATATTTATACATGTAAGTATATCAATTTTTTCTTTTAATTTTATTTATTTATACATATAGTTATGTATAGGTATAGATATAGTAAAATACATTTTTATATACTAATATATAAAAATGTATATCGAATATATGTTGTTATTTATATATTTAAATAAAGTTATGTATAAAATTTTTTTAGTTATACATATAGTCAAAGACTATTATTTATAGTTATATGTTCTTATACCTATAGTATAAATAGTTAAAAATAAAGTTATATATAGTTAAACATATAGTTATATATAGATATATTCATACAAGTAGTTATAAGTAGTTATACATAAATGTATACAACATTATAAACAAATATATAGATTTAATTATATGAATACATATATGTATAGATAGTTATAAATATAGATATATTTAATTATATAGAGTGTTACATAGTTATACAAATATTTATATATAGTTATTCACATATAGATATATATGTATATGTAGTTAAAGATATAATTATAAATAACATTTTTATAGTTATACATTTAGTAAAATACAATTATATATAGTTATATATTATTATACATATAGTATATTTTGTTAGAAATATAGTTATATTGAATTATACATATAGTTATAAATTATTATATAGTTAAAAAAATAGTTTTGTCTAGTAATACATATAGTTATAAAATTAGTTTACATAATAATTAATATAGATATAAATACTTTTATATATAATGGCATATGAATATATAATTATACAAGTGTTTAAATATAATATTTGTTCTTAAATATTTTTATAAATGTTATTTATATATAATTATATATATGTAACACTTTTATAAATTTTATATAATATATATATCACATTTATATAAACATTATAAATATTATATATTTATATAAAAATTAATATGTTAATAAATATTTACAAAAATGTAAAACATTTTATATGTTATATAATTGTTATATATAAAATTATATAAATGGATAGTTTTATGTAAATGTTGTATAGATATTTATAAACATTAATACATATGTATAAATATTTATATATAATATTATAAGTTTATATAAACATATCAGTGTTTATATATAATGTAATATGTTTATATATATTAAATTATAGACATTTATATATTATGCCATACAATTATATAAAAGTATGAGAAGTTTATATATAATATTATCTGTTTATAATAATTTTGGATACAACAAAAATATAACTGATAAACATTAAGTTTGTTTTTTCTTAAGTTACAGTAGTAAAAAACATTAAGCATAATTTTTATAAGTTACAGAAGCAGAAAACAATATGCAAACAATTTGTATTTGAAATATTTAAAACCCTAAAAATTTAAATAGTAATAGAACAAAGTTTAGACTGACCATTTATTGTTTCATTACTAGTGTAGAGTAAAAATCATATAAGTGATATTAAAATAGAAGAAAAAAGAAGGAAAATAGGGAGAAAAAAAATCAAACCCGAATATTCTATAACAACCAAAATCTACAAATGGTAATTAAATTGATAGAGATAGAGATATATATAGCATTCCGAAGGAGAAGAGATATGATAATATTACCTGATAACAAGAAGAGATAGATTTTGTAGGTTGCTCCCTTAGTCCTGTTTTGCTTCTACTCTCTTCATGATTGAATGATAGAAAAAATTATAAGTGCTTAATGCCTTAGCATTTTTTGACAAGGAAACTATAAATACTAAATTGGATGTAAATAAATAAAAAATAAAGATACAAAAATATAAAAGTAAACTAAAATTATAAAAAATAAATAATTTAAATAAAAAAAATGAAATAGATTTTTATTTAACCATAATTGATGTTATTTCATTAATAAATAAACTAATAATATATAATAATAAAGTATTTCATATATATATATATATATATTGGTTATAAATTTATAAGAATTCAATTTATTTTTTATTAATATAATAGGAATAATTATAAAGGCATAAAATTTGAATCTTTTAGTCATTATAAATTTGAATAATTTAAGTGTTCTTTTAATAAACACACTGAGATATTTAATTTTTAAATCATCAAAATTTTTTTGATGTAATTAAAGCATATATGTATTAATCTTTAAATATCAACTTATTTTTTTTTTAATTTTATGAAAAATTTGAATTTTTTTTATTATTCAAAAATTTCAAATCTTTTAGCCATTATATTGTAAAAAGATTCTTATAATCATAAAAAAAAATTTTTAACTCTAATAATATAAATGTTTACTTCTTTATTCATTAATTCATATATTTTTATAAATTTTTATATTTAATCAAATAATTGTTTATTTTAACTTTTTATTAGTAGTTATTTTTATTTATGTTTATTTATTAATTAAAATATTTAAAAAATTATTATAATTATATAATAAATTATATAATTTTTTTAATACAAATATTTAAATATCATAATTAAAAATTTCAGAAAAAAATTGTGTATAATTTTTAATTAATTTATAATAAAAAATAATTATTTTAGTTTAATTTAAAATAAAGTTTTAGTCATATTTATATATTTATTAAAATTTTAATTTATAATATATATTTCTATTATTATATGAAGAGATTGTGTCTTTCAAGGATCGCTCATCTATAGACCATGACATACCTTTAATATAGAAAATTAGATAAAATATTAAAATAAATAATGCTTACAAAAATTAAATCATTAAAGATTAGAGATGGAAATTATCAGTAACCCAAATAGATAAGGAAAAATCCCTAACTAAATGCATATATTTTGAGAAAATAAATATTTAAGGAATAATCACTTTCAATTATATATAAAATCATAAAAAATAAATTTAGATAATTATTTAGTGATGGGTTTTGTCTCGTTCTAATTAGCTAGGGATATTTCATCTCTAATTCCATCGCTAAATTTCCATCTTTTCTTTGAGCGGATATCTATGATAATTTTAGTGATGGAAGATTTTCATTCAAACATTTTCATCACTAATCCATCACAAAATTTTAATTTATTGTAAAATCAAAAATCCGTTGTTATACCTTAGCTAATCCCTAGCTAATTTATCTTTGAAATTTATGCCTAGTTAAATTTCCTTAGCTAAATAGATATTTTTTTGTACTTATTAATGTGTATATCTATATGTCTAACTATCTATATTCTATCTGAAAAATCAAAAAGATTATATATCTATATATCTATCTGTTTAATTATTTGCATATCTATGTAACTATCTATCTATCTATCGATATCTCTTTCTATTTGTCTATCTATCTATCTATTAGTTTATCTATCATTCTCAATATCTGTCTATCGATCAATCTATAAATATGTCTATTTATTTCTATATATATCAATCTAACAAACATTCTATCTATCTATTGATCTATCAATGCATTTGTCTATCAATCAATCAATCTATCTATCTACCTATATGTCTATCTATCTTTCTATTTTTCTATGAATCAATCAATCTATTTATCAATATATCTATCTATCTATCTGAATATATATTTCTCTATCTATTTGTCTATCTATTAGACTATCTATCTGCCTATCTATCTATCTATTTGACTATCTATCTATCCATATATCTATCTATCTACCTAACTATCTATCTATACAACACATGATCCATCTAACTATAAGTATATCTATCTATCTATATCTATTTATCATTTTGTGGATTTATCTATATGTCTATCTATCTATCTCTCTATATTTCTATATCTATTTGTCAATCTTTTGGTCTATCTATCTGTTTGTTTATGTGTCTATCTATCTATCTATCTATATGTATATATATTTTTATTTCTATAAGTCTATTTACAATCTATATAACTGCTTATCTATCTATTAATCTATCTATTTGTATATCTATCTATATATCTATCTATTTGTCGATCTATCTATTTATTTATGTGTGTATATATATGTGTGTATATATATATATCTCTATTTATCTATCTACCTATCTATCCAACTGCCTATCAATGTGTCTATCTATCTAATAATTTTCCTATCTATCTATCTATCTATCTCTATACCTTTCTAATAATATTTATATCAATCTATCTATCTATCTTACATTTAATATATCTATCAATGTATCTTTTAATCTATCTATCAATCTTCTATTATTAATTGTATATAAATTTGTCTATCAATCTATCAATCTATTAATCTATCTACCTTCCTATATATATATATATATCCGTCTATCTATCTATGTACCTTCCTATATATATATATGTCTGTCTATCTATCTATATGTCTTTCTATCTGTTTAATTATTTATCTATCTATCTATCTATCTGTCTGTCTGTTTGTCTATCAATCTGTCGATCTTTATGTCTAACTATCTCTCTATCTATATATCTTTAGGCTATATATTTGTCTATCTAAATTCTATCAATCTATCTATCTATATTTATATCTATGTATCTATCTATCTATCTATTTATATATCTATATATCTATCTATTTGTCTATCTATGTGTCTATCTATCTATCTATATAATTAACTTTCTAAATGTCTATCTATCAGTCATCTATCTATCTATCAAACAATATAATTAACTTTCTTTCTATCTATCTATCAGTCTATCTATCTATCTATCTATTTTTCTATCTGTCTATCTATCTATCTATCAATATATATATATATGTCAATCTATATGTCTTATCTATTTTAATAACTATCTATCTATATATAAGTCTATCTTTATATGTATCTCTCTATATATCTATCTACATATCTATTTGTTTAATTATTTTTCAATCTATCTGTCTATATATTTGTCTATCTATTTATTTATCTATATATATATATATATCTATCAAATATATGTCTATCTATTCATCTATCTATTTGTATATCTATGTATCTATATATCTATATACCTATCTATCTGTATATATTTTTGACAATCAATATGTAAATCTATCAGTTTATCTATCTATCTATCTTTATGTGTATCTATATGACTATTTATCTATCTAATATTCTATTGTTATATCTTTCTATATATTTATATGTTTATCTATCTGTCTATGTATCTTTCTATCTATCAATATGACTATAACACTATCTATAAGAGTATCTGTCTATCTATTTGTCTACCTATCTATTTATCTTTCTGTCTAATGATCTATGATTCTATCATTCTATCTATATATAAGTCTATCTTTCTATCTATCTCTCTGTCTATCTGTCTATGTTTGTGTGTGTGCATATCTCACTATCTCTCTATCTCTCTATTTATCTATTTGTCTATCTCTCTCTCTATCCATCTATCAATTAATATGTTCATTTATTTGTCTATATATTTATGTATCTTTTTATCTATTTATTTGCCTATCTATCTATCCATCTATCTATCTATTTTTTTATCTATTTTTCTAATAATTTATCAAACTTTTTGTCTATGTATTTGTCTATCTATCTATTTGTTTTTTTATCTATCTATCTATTTATCTAGATGTTTATTTATATATCTATCTAAATTTTTTCTATCTATCTATCTATTTATTTATATATTTATCTATCTATCTATCTATTTGTCTTTCAATTTGTCTATAATTCAATCTATCAATCAATTTATGAATCTCTCTATGAATCTATCTATCATTCTGTCTACCAATCTATCTATCAATCTCTCTACCAATCTATCTATTGATTTTTTTATCCATCAATCAATCATTCTGTGTGTGTGTGTGTGTGTTGTATATATATATCTATCTATATCTTTATCTATCGATCAATCTATCTTTAATCTATCTATCTATCTATCAAAATGTCTATTAATATGTCGAGCAATCTGTCTATAAATCTATCTATCAATCTTCCTATCTATATGTATATCTATTTATCTATCTATCTGTCTATCTATCAATTAATCAATCAATCTGTCTTTCTATTTGAATGTCTATCAATCAGTTTGTTTGTGTATTTATTTATCTTTCTATCTGTCAGCCTATTTGTCAAACTATCTATCAACCAATCTATTTGTCTATCTATCTATCTAACTATCTATTTATATATCTATATATCTATATATATCTTTGTTTTCCTATCTATCTATCTATTTGTCTATTTATTTGTCTATCTAACTTTCTGTTTATCTATATGTCAATTTGTCTATATAAATATCAATATATCTATTTTCTATGTGTTTTTCTATAAGTTTGTATATATTTCTCTCTATATGTCTGTCTATCTGTTTATCTATATGTCTATCTATCAATGAATCTATCTATATATCTGTTTGTCTATCTGTCTATCTAAATGTCTATCTACCTGTCTATCTTCCTGTTTATCTTTCTATTTATATATTTATCTATCTGTCTATCTATCTTTTTGTTTATATGTCTATCTTTTTGTCTGTCTATCTGTTTTTCTATCTTTCTCTCTGACTATCTATCTATCTATCTATCTATTTATCTATTTATCGATCTATCTATCCATCTATCTATCTATCAAACTATCTGTCTATCTATTTATATATTTTAATATCTATTTGTCTATCTCTCTATCTGTTTATCTATCTATATATCTATGAGTTATTTATTTCTTTAACTATCTATTTATCTATCTTTCAGTCTATATATCTATCTATTTGTGTGTATATCTGTATATCTATATGTTTATCTATTTGTCTATCTATCTATTTGTCTATCAATCTATTTATCTATCATTCTATCTGTCAATCTATTTGTCTATCTATCTATTTGTCTATCTTTTATATATTGGTCTATCTATCTGTCTATCTATCTATCTATCTATCTATATTTCTATCTATCTATCTATTTGTCTATATATCTATCTATTTATTAATAATTCAATCTTTCTTTTAATTTATCTAACTATATGAATATCTAGCTGTCTATCTATCTATATATCTATCTTTCAATTTTTTATCTATTTGTATATCTCTCGATCTATCTGAATGACTATATATGTATATCTATCTATCTATCTATAAATCTATTTATCAATCTATCCCTCAAATTGTTTACCAATCTATCTATTAATTTGGCTATCAATCTAATTATCGATCTCTCTATCATTTAATCTTTAAATCTATCTTTTAATCTAATTATCAATCTGACTATCTATCTATCTATATATTAATCTATCTATATATTTGTCCATCGATTTGTCTATTGATCTATCTATTTGTTTGTCTAACTATATATCTATCTATTTTTCTATCATCTATCTATCTATATTTCTTTATTTCTTTCTTTCTATTTATCTTTATATCTATTTGTCTATCTATTTATCTATTTATTAGTGTATCTATTAGTCTATTTGTCTATCTATCTAGCTTTCAATCAATTTATCAATCTGTCTATTTAACTATTTTTCTATTAATGAATCAAACAATCTATCTATCTATCTATTAATCAATCAAATAATCTATCTATCTATCTAAAAATTGACTTTATCTATCTATCTATCTATCTGTCTATCTGTTTGTCTATCTATCTATCTATCTATCTATTTATCAATCAACCTATCAATCAATCTATGAATCTCTATATTAATCTATTTATCAATCTGTCTGTCAATCTATCTGTCAACTATCTATAAATATTTCTACCAATCTATCTATTTATTTGTTTATCAATATATCTATAAATATGTGTATCTTTATATCTAAATATCTATCTCTATCTATCTATCAATTTTTTTAAAGGTTATTAATTGCCCTCTCTTTTGGTGGAGGAATACCATTTTTACAACCTACATCTACCCTTAGCCCTCTTACACCCTTTCTACTCATAAACATAAAAACAATAAATATTGAGTTTCGGACTTCTTTTGATTTCAATTAAAACATCCTTCATTTTTATTTTTTTTGTCATGTTTATCCCGGCTTCTGAACTGAAATAATTCTTATTCCAGCTTTGTCCTAAATTAAATATCCTTTATTATTGAGATCCTTTGAATTTCCTCCCGACTCATTCCCGAGTTTTACATCTTCCTCAAGCTTTCATAAACTGCCCCTCTTCCTCCGTATCTCGTGCTCCCATCAGAAAACCAAAATAAAAGAGTGTTTTCTCATTGCACGTAAGCTCCAAAAGATCCAGTGCCTGGCCCTTCTTTAGGTTATCTCCAACTCCGCGAGGGCTTTTCTTCAATGTATTATATCTCTGCTATTTAAACCAACTATTCCAAATAATCTTTCCAGCCAGCAAACTTCATGTTTATCCGGTCCACTATTCTGCAAGCTTGGACATCTACTTTTATCTAAAATTCAACTCCATAAACATAAAGCCACACCAACAGCTACTATGCATCAAGAACATATGACATATCCTGCAATTCTTAACACAACACATCACAAAACATAATACTGCCAATACCTCCCCTCAGGACCGGGGAAATATCTGCCAATAGCAGCACTGAACAACACACACACTGCAATTCTATGTACAGCAAATGAAATATAAACTGCAGCACATGATCCTTGTAAGTATACTAGCAACACACTACAATTCAATAACAAGCATATCGAACATGTAATATAAACTAAAATTCTAAAAAAGCATATAAAATGATATAAGATACTACACCCTCCAGCTAGAGAACTTCGTGTTTATCCGTTCCACTATTCTGCAAGCTTAGACATCTACTTTTCTAAGATTCAACTCCATAAACATAACAACCACACCAACTGCTATTTTGCTTCAAGAACATATAACCAAACCTGCAATTCTGAACATAACACAGCACAAACTTGTAATATAGAAGTCAGCATGCTGTTATTCTCCCCTCAGAGCTGGGAAGCAATGTTTAATATTCAAAAAAGAATACTCTTCATTACCATAATACTGCCAATACCTCCCCTCAGGACCGGGGAATGTCTGCCAAAATAGCACATAACAGCACTAAACCACACACACACTGCAATTCTATATCCAACTTATATCCAACATGAAATATAAACTATAACACATGACAACACTAATCCTTGTAGGTATATTAGTAGCACACTGGAATTCTATAACAAGCATATAATAATCCAACCTAAAATATAAACTGCAATTCTATAAGAGCATATACTAGCAGCACATGACACCAAGACCACATAACATAATTCTATAAACTACAATTCTATAACCACATAAGATATAGCTGTACATTAGCCTCCCCTCCGGACTGGGGAGTAATATATAATAAACCAGTGCAAGTTAAGTTTTATTATCATAATACAGCCACTCTCCTCAGGTAAATAATGTCTCCACCTAGTTCAAACCTTATTCAGTTAAGCCTTATAATTTTACCACTTATTTATACTAATATATGGATAACCTATTCTATCCAAATTAATTAATCTTTTATATCTTTCAGGAATGTTATTTTTTTCAAATACTTGCAAGCCTTTATTAGCACATTCCTTCGCTAATTTATCTGCTAACACGTTCGCCTCTCTAAATATATGTGTTATCTCTCCTTTCAGTTCTACTAGCATATTTTTTATTTTTTTAATTTCTAATTCGAACTTCCATCGTTGTATTTTTTTTGCACTAGCTCTACCAAAATTCTCGAGTCTACTTGCACTTGAAAGTTCGAATATTTATTTTCTTTGCAAATTAGCAATCCCTTGTGCAAGGCGATTATTTCTGAGTGTAGTGCTGAAAAAGCTATTTCTTTTATTATGGATGCCTTGATTACTCTTCCGTCATCATTTCTTATCATTCCTCCACCCCATGCTATTCCCATGTCTCTTTTGAAACACCCATCCGTATCAAGCGCTAATGTACCTAGCGGGGGCTTTTCCCAACTAGTTATTTTTATTATTGGAAATTTTTTTCTTTTAGTAACTAAACCCCATACCTTTATCTTGTCTTTTTCTGATCCTAGATTCCTAAACCTAATCGGATTGCAGGTCGAGATAAAAGAGATTTCCCTTCTAATTTCTTCTATGATAGAATTAGCATTCATTAAACAACCATTGAATCTGCTGGCATTTCTGGCTTTCCACATGGACCAAACTACTTCATTTGGTACAAATTCTCTTAACCATTTAAGAACATTATTCTTTTTGTGTTTATTATCCCAGAATTTTAGTCTCTCCTTAACTCTGCATGTATGTTCTTCTAATTCTGCCTCTTTTTCTAAATCATTCCATACCTTTTTAGCTATTTTCCCCGTAGAAAATAAGTGATCCCTAGTTTATATGTCTTGTTGATAGCATTCGCAGTGTGATGCCAGTCTTATACCTTTTTTTGTATATTTTCATCCACTGGGATGACAATAGAGAGAAGTTTCCACATAAAAACATTTATTTTTTGTGGAATCTATTTTACCCATATCTTTTCGAACATCCCTACATGTGCTTTACTATTTCTAACTAGCTGCTTCGCACTACTTAATGTAAATTTTCCATTTGGGGTTAAGGACCATTTCCACCCATAATTGGTGAGAATTGAATGCTTTTCCACTGTACTTTGCTGCTTGCGCATAACTTTCCAAATGTTGGACGCCCTATATGGATTTCTAAGTATTTTATTACTTATACCATATCTAGCTTTTATATATGCTGCCCATAGGCTATTCTTTTCCTTCAGTCTCCACCAATTTTTGCAGGCCCAAGCATTGGCTGTATCATTTAAGCTAGTAAAGCCTAAACCTGTTTCATCCTTTGGATAACACAATTCTTTTCATTTTTTCCAGTGAAGCTTATTTTCGCTTCATTTTTATCCCATAGAAAATTAGACATTTCTTTTTCTATCTTGTTTATAATTTTTTTTGGAGGCTTGATTGTCATTAAGATATGAGCTAATGAACTTTCTAACACATGGGTGATCAATGTAATTCTTCCTGCCATGCTTAGAATGTTCTCTTTCTAGCCCGCAATCTTTAGTTTTATTTTTTCCACCAAGAAGGTTAATTATTCTTCTTTGACCCTTCCTTCATATATAGTACACCCTAAGTAAATTATCGCTCCTTTTACTTGTGCGAAACCCATAATTCTACAAACTTTCTGAGCAGAATTTTCTGAAACTTTTTTCGCGATGATAAATTGGCACTTGTTTTAATTTAATTTTTGCCATGTTTCTTCCTCTAGTGTTTGTGTGAGACTCATCAGGTTTCTCAAGGATCTACGGCTGGCATTTATGAAAATAATAACATCATCTGCATAAGCCAAGCAACTTAGCGGCGGTGTATGTCTAGGCTACTTAAAAGGTAAGATGGAACCCATTCTTCTTTTTTCTTTCAAATTGACAATAAATAATTCTAAATAAATATTAAATAATGACGGAGAAAGATGATCCCCTTGCCTGAGGCCTCTGCGTGGTTTAAATTTTTCACCTGTCCTTCCATTGATTAGAATCTTTACCCATAAACTAGAAACACATTTATACATCAAATCTATCCAATATTTAGTAAAACTCATTTTTCTCATAATATAACATAATGTGTCCCACTCAACTCTATTAAAAGCTCTTGATAGGTCGAGTTTTAGTATTACATTATTTCCTCTAACTTTTGCCCCTATTTCTCTTATCATTTCCGAAGCAAGATTGATGTTTTCTATCATTAGCTTATTCTTTACAAAACCTGCTTGCTCTACCGAGATTATATTTGGGAGAACTATACTTAATCTATTTTGAAGAAGTTTTGCTAGTATCTTGTACACTTTATTACATAAACTAATCGTTCTAAAGTCTTCTCCTCTTTGTGGGTTTGCTTTCTTTGGAATTAATACAATATATGAGTTAGCCCATGATTTTGTAATATCTGTGCCAGCAAGGATCCAAGCTATTGCTTTAGTTAGATCTTTTTTAATGATAGGCCAGCAACGTTGAAAGAAGCCATTATTCTAACCATCTGGTCATGGAGCACTGTCTTTATTGGTACCAAATACTACCTCTCTAACTTCTTCTTCTGTTGGCATTTCTTCTAGCATATTATTATCTTCTATCGTAACATTCTTTCTATGCTATCTATTAAGGTTTGGCCACTACGCATATTTGAATCACATAAGTGACTTTTAAAGTAGTATTCTAATTCATGTGTTATTTTTTCTTCCTTGTCTATCCATGACTCGTTACTGTTCTGTAGCCCTTTTATTTTGAGCTTTTGATTTTTTATTTTTGCCATTATGTTGAAAAATTTTGTGTTTTTATCACCATCTTTTAACCATTTAATTATCGATTTTTGTTTCCAAAATACTTCTTCCATATGCATTTTTAATCTTAGTTCAACCTTTGCTTTGCTAAGCTCCATTCTCAAGGTCTCATCCTAACTTTTTTCATATTCTATTTCTAAGGAATCAACTTTTTGATCTACCTCTTGTATATATTTAAATATGTTCCCAAAACACTCCTTATTCCATTTCAAGAGAGCAAGATTTAAATTTCGTAATTTTTGAGCTAATATTTGCATTTGGATTATCCTCCAGCTGATTTTCCCATGTTCCCCTTACAATTTTATCAAAATCTTTATGCAATCCCCACATGTTTTGAAACCTAAAACCATTATATCCTGTTTCACTTTTATGAGTTGTTAGCTTGCATCGGGCTGTGATAGGAGCAAGTCCTACTTAAATGTTTAACCATTATTCCTCCAAGATTATCTACCCATTGTGGATTGTATAAGATACGGTCTAGTCTAGACCAGATTGCCCCTCTGGTCTTCTAGTTATTACACCATGTGAAGTCTGATCCTATATATTCTACCTCCATTAGGTTAGCATTAGCAATAGCTTCATTGAATTGAGCTATTTCCCTCGGGTCAGGTGGTATTCCCCCTTTTTTTTCTTTTCTATTTCTAATGACATTAAAATCTCATCCTATAATCCATGGAATATTATTTCTAGCTATCTTTTCCATTTCCCTCCATAAAGCTTTCGTTTCTTCCTTCGTGTTTTTTGCATAGACTGTTGAGTATAATGCCGCTGACTGAATTTTATTTTTTAATTTTGAAATTAATTATCTGTTCCGTCTCCATCAATATTTCAATATCTACTAAGTTATGCCACATAACCTATATCTTGCCGTTTGAATTTGAAAAAGCCTTATGTAACCCTAACATGTGCTTGTATTTCTCTAGAGCATTATTATTAACTAGAGGTTCTGTTATAATTACAATTTTTAGCTTATACAATTTATTTAGGTTTTAAATTCTATTTATTGTTGGGGAGTTTGCAATCCCTCTTATGTTCCAGTACAAGCAATTATACATTTAAGAGAATCTTGCTTGCACTCTAGTTATACATTTAGTATTTTTTGGCGGCTTGCTTGAACTAGGTGGGGCTACATCTCATTTTTCTACTATGCCAATTTTTTCTAAGTCTTTTCTCATTTTCTTAATTTCTTGCAAGGCATTTTGCCTATTTTGTAAAACAGACTGTGGCATGAGCTGGACTTTCTGCCCTAAGTCATCTAGGGTCAGTACATCTTTATTTTCATTACTTTTCCTCTCAGCTGGCCAACTCTTTATTTCCAGCTCATCTTCTATAAGGAGATCATCTTCCTCCCAGTCATACTCGACATATCTTCTTCCTCTAGGTGCTGCCCTCTTATTACCTTTCCAACACTCTAGACCTACCTCAGTCCCCTCTTCTATGCTGTCTAACTACCTTCTTATTTCTTCTCTCTTATGTATTTGTAGTCTTCTATTTACTCTATTCTTCTCTATCTTCTTAATATCTATATCTTCCCCATCTATGGACTTTTACCCATACCCTCTTTTTTCTTTTAACCCCTCTCTTCTAGCCCCTCTTGCAGCACCTCTTCCTGCCCATTCTTCTCCTCATATTCCCCCCTTTCTTTCCTTATACCCATGCTTTCCCTTGCTGGATCCTCTACTTTCTCTTCCTTGCTACTCTCATCTATCTTAATACTCTTCTTAACCCATTCTTCCCTCATTCTCCAAATCTCCTTACTAACTTCATTTCCCCTCCTAGTATCCATTATTATACAGTGGTCTTGATTATGCCCGAGTTTTGAGCAATTGAGGCAGTAAAGAGGCATGGATTCTGGAATAAGGTATTGCCAGAATCATTCCTCAGGGTTACTGCCTACCCATATTCTATGTGGTAGGGGGGTTTTCAGGACAATCTCCACACAGACTCTTGCGACACTTGGCCTGGTTAGACAGGATGTCGCTTCGTCCAATAGCCATGGCTTACCTAGACAAAGTGCAATGGAGTTCAAGGCTTGCTTGTTGAAGAGATGAAGAGGCAGTTTAGGTAGCGAAAACCATACCAAGGATTTCGAGGATTCTTCAAATGGAGAGAAGTTAGACACCCACTTGAAGACCCGCATGGGATAGCCTGCTATGTTCCACGTACCTCGAATCTAGACTCTGAGGAAGTCATCTTCCTCCTTAAACTTTAACATCGTATGCTTTCCATCATAGTTTGCAATTTTAACCATTTTCCGAAGCTTTAACAAAGCAACAAAGTCATATAATGCTTCGTAATCTGGTCTGCCGTGGGAAAATTTTCCTACAAG
Organism: Sapria himalayana; assembly: GCA_029783825.1. Lineage (NCBI taxonomy): Eukaryota > Viridiplantae > Streptophyta > Magnoliopsida > Malpighiales > Rafflesiaceae > Sapria > Sapria himalayana. The sequence goes on from JAREIK010001793.1 coordinate 40,421, forward strand.
GGTGAGATTGAATGCATCAGCCAGCATTTTCATCTCCCTTGCTTCAAAGATCACTGCCAGCTCTCCATTCTTTGCTTCAAACGTCGGAAAAAATTGCGCGGATTCTTTTGAAGATGAAGAGAATGATTTCTTCTCGAAGAGAGAAGTAATTTTGTCCATTATCCATCTTCAAATTAAGCTTTCTTGCTCGAAAATGTAGGGTTTCTCTCTGCGCGAAGAGAGAAATCGAGAGAAATCAAGTATCTGTAGAGATTGTACTTGCAACCTCCAAGGAGTATCTATCTATCAATTAGTGTATCAATCTATCTATTAATCTATCAATCAATTTGTCTATTAATCTATCTATCAATCTATCCATCAAAAAGTTTACCAATATCTCTATCAATTTGTCTATCAATATACTTATCTATATGTATATCTATTTGTATATCTATATGTCTATCTATATATCTATCTATTAATTGATCTGTCTATCTATTAGTATATATGTCTATTTAATTATCTATCTAAGAATCTATATATATATCTATCTGTCTTTCTATCTATCTATTTGAATGTCTATTAGTAAGTCTATCTGTCTAGCAATATGTATTTCTATCTATATATCTATAAATCTATATGTCTAACTATCTATTAGTCTATCTATCTATTTATCTATCTATCTATCAAACTATCTATCTATCTGTATATCTGTCTATCTATTTGTCTATCTATCTGACTATCTATCTGACTATCTATTTGTCTATATAATTTTATGTCAATCTATCTATCTAACTGTTTATCTATCTAAATATCTATCTATATAAATCTTTCTCTATCTATTTATCTATATCTTTTTCTATCAGTCAATATATCTGTCTATATATATATATATATATATATCAGTATATCTATTTGTATATCTATTTGTATATATATTTATATATCTATCTGTATATCTATCTATCTGTCTGTCTGTCTATCTATATGTCTATATATCTATATATCTATTTATCTATTTATTTATTTATTTAGTTATCTATATATCTATATATCTATCAATATGTCTATCTTTTTGTTTATTTGCTAGCCTTTTTGTATGTCTATTTATCTATCTATCTGTATATCTATCTATCTATCTATGTATCTATCTGACTATCTATTTGTTTGTATATCTACCTATCTATCTATCTATCTATATGTCAATATGTTTATTTATTTGTCTATCTATTTAATTTTTATATATTTTTGTATATCCATCTATATATCTATGTTAATATCTATCTATATGTCTATCTATTTGTCTATTCATCTATTTATCTATCTTTCTAACTACCAATCTATTTGTCTATTTATCTATTAATTTGTCTAACTATCTGTCTATCTATATCTCTATCTATATATTTATCAATCAATCTATCTATCTATCTCTCTATATATCTATATATCTAATTATATATTTATGTATCTATCAATATTAATTTCTTTTTATATATCTATCTATTTATATTTGTGTTGTCTATATATCTATCTTTCTATGTATCAATCTATATATATATCTATCTATCTACTAATCTATAAATATATGAATATTATTATATATCTATCCATCAATCTATCTATGTATCTATCTATTTGTATATATATCTATCATGTTTATATGTCTATATATCAAGTTGTATATATTTCTAAATATCTATATATTTTATATCTATGTATCTATCTATCTATTTATCTATTTGTCTATCTTTAAATCAGTCTATCTATTATCTGACTATAAGACTATCTATCTAGTTGTTTATCAATCTATATATATAAATATACCTGTCTATCTATATAATTATCTATCTATGTTTCTATATATCTAATTATTCATATGTCTATCTTTCTATTTATTTAATTATATATTTGTCTATATGTCGATCCCTCTATCTATCTTTTTTTCTATATTTCTATCTATCCATGGATCAATTAATAAATCTATCTATCTAATTGTCCATCTACCTATCAATTGATCTATCTATCTAACTTTCTTTCAATCTTTCTATTTATCTATCAGATTATATTTTTATCTATCGATCTATAGAACTAACTATTAATTATTTATTTATATATCTAACTATCTTTCTAATTATATATATATATATATATATATATATATATATATCTAACTAACAAACTAACTAACTATATGTGTGTCTATATATCTATATATCTTTCTATTTATCTATCTATCTATATATATATTTATCTATATTTCTGTCTATCTATCTATATATATCTCTATCTATCTATTAGTTAGTCTCTCAATTTATCTATCTATTTTTTGTCTATATTTGTATCTTTTTATATTTCTATCTTTCTATATTTCTATCTTTCTATATATCATTATTTCTTTCTATAAATTTTTCTATCATTATGTCTTTCTATCTTTCTATCTATCTATCAGTCAATTTATCATTCTGTCTATCTAACTAACTAACAATCTAACTATTTGACTACATAATGATCTGACTATATATATATATATATACCTATCTATCTATTGTTTTTTTATCTATTTATCTATCTTTCAATCAATCAATCAATCAATATATCTATCTATTAATCTATCTATCCATCCATCTATCTTTATTTCTATCTTCCTATCAATCTATCTACCTATCTACCTATATATTTGTATGTCGGTCTATGTGTCTATTATTCTATATGTTAGCCTATCTAGTTGCCTATCTATCTATATATGTTTATATCTATCAATCAATCTAGCTATCTATCTTTCTATCCATCTTTTAATCTATATATTAATCTAACTTTTCTATTTCTATATCTCTATCTATTTATCAATTATCTATATATCTATATTTCAATCTACATGTCTATATACCTATTTATATATCTATTTATCTATATATGTATATATCTATCTATTTATCTAATTATCTTTCTATCTATCTACATATCAATATATATATATATATCTATCTATTTATCAATCTGCCTATAGGTCTTTCTGTCTATCTATCTATCTATCTAGCTCTCTATCTTAATATCAATTTAAATAGCTTGCTAGCTTTTTATCTATCTATATATCTAGCTATTAACATATCTATTTATCTTTCTATCTAGCTATCTATGTATCTATCTATCTGACTATATATCTATCTATCTATATATCTATTAGTCTATCTATCTATCTATATGTCTATATGTGTGTATATATATATATATATATATATATATCTATTAATATATCGATGTATTTATCTATGTATATTTTTATATATCTATTTATAAATCTATCTATGTATCTAAGTATATCTATCTATCTATCTTCCAATCTACTTATCTATCTATCTATATATCTTTCTTTCTTTCTATCGTTCTATCTATCTGTTTATCTGTCTATGTGTCTAACTATATATCTATCTATATGTTGTTTAGTTTAGTTGTCTTTCTTTCTATATATCTATCTATCTTTCTATTTATCTATCTAACTATCAATCTATTTATCTATCTAATTATCTATCTATCTATATAACTTTATATCTTTTTGTATGTCTATCTATCTATCTATCTGTCTGTGTATCTATCTATCTAGTATCTATCTATCTGTTTGTTTGTCTGTCTGTCTATCTTAATATTATATGTCTGTCTAATTATCTATAAATCAATTAATCTATCAATCTTTTTTTCTTTCTATGTGTCTGTCTATTTATTTATCTATCTAGCTATCTATCTATCTATTTATCTACCTATCTATCTATTTATCTACCTATCTACCTACCTACCTACCTATCTATCTATCTATCTATGAATCTATCTATCTATCTTTCTGTCTATGTTTCTATTTTTCTATCTATCTATATTTCAATCTGTTTATTTGTCTTTCTGTCAATATATCTTTATTTTTATCTATCCATTTGTTCATATATCTATATATCTATCTTACTATCTATCTAATTGTATGTCTATCTCTCTATCTATATATTTATATATCTATTTGTCTATTTATCTATCTTTTTATCTAAAATCTATCTATCTGTCTATCTATCTATCTACTATCTATCTATCTATGTGTCTATCTATCTATCTATCTATTAATCTATCAATCTACATATGTGTCTATCTATATATCTATCTAACTATCTATTTGAATATCTATCTATCTATGTATCTGTCTGTCTGTCTGTCTATCTATCCATCTATCTACCTATCTATTTATCAACCTATATACCTATCTATTTATCAACCTATCTACCTATCTGTTTATCAACCTATCTACCAATCTATTTGAATATCTATCTATCTGTCTAATATTCTATATGTCTGTTTAAATAGTTTTCTATCTATCTATATATTAATCAATCTATCTGTCAATCTATGTATCTATCTATCTATCTTTGTTCTTTATTTATATCCATATTTCTTTCTTTATATCTATAGTTCTATTTATATATTTATCTAACTTTTTATTTTTTTACTATCTATCTATCTATTATTTATTTATCTATCTTTCTATCTATATTGCTATCTATATATCTATGTAGCTATTTATAAATCTATCTATCTATATTTTTGTCTATTTATTTATCCATCTAATTATCTATATATCTATCTATCAAATAATATATTTATCTATATGTCTATCTATATATCTATATATCTATATATCTATATGTCTATCTATCTCTTTGTCTAACTATCTCTCTATTTATCTATATATCTAGCTATCTATCTATATATCTAGCTATCTACCTATCATTGTATTTATCTAACTACCTATCATTTTATTTATCTATCTACCTATCTAATTATCTAACTATCTAACTATATTGCTATCTATTTATTTATCTGACTATCTGTCTATTAGCATTTATATCTATCTATCTAGTTGTCTATCTATCTATCTATCTATCTCTTTGTCTGTCGGTCTATCTAGTTATCTATCTATCTATCTATCTAAAATATATCTATTTATCTATCTATCTTTCTTTCTTTCTTTATTTCTTTCTTTCTTTATTTCTATCTATATATCTATCTTTCTATCTATCAATCTACTTATATATCTATTTATCTATCAATATATCTATCTATATATTTATTTATCTATCTAACAATCTAACTAACTAACTATTTGTCTGTCTATTTATCTATCTATCTGTCTGTCATCTATCTACTATATATATATATATATATATATATCTATTTATCTATTTATCTATGTATATTTTTATATATCTATCTATACATATATCTATCTTGCTATTTATAAGTCTATCTATCTATATTTTTGTCTATCTATTAATCTATCTAATAATCTATATATCTATCTATCTATCTATATACTTATCTATCTATCAAATAATATATTTATCTATATGTCTATTTATATATTTATATATCTATCTATCTCTTTGTCTAACTATCTTTCTATTTATCTATATATCTAGCTATCTATCTATATATCTAGCTATCTACCTATCATTTTATTTATCTACCTACCTATCTAATTATCTAACTATCTAATTATATTGCTATCTATTTATCTATCTGACTATCTATCTATTTGCATTTATATCTGTCTATCTAGTATTCTATCTACTATCTATCTATCTATCTCTTTATCTATCTGTCTACCTAGTTATCTATGTATCTATCTATCTATATAAAATATATCTATTTATCTATCTATATCTACTATCTATCTATCTATCGTTCGTTATTTCTTTCTTTCTTTATTTCTATCTATATTTCTATCTTTCTATCTATCAATCTACTTATATATCTATTTATCTATCAATTTATCTATCTATATATTTATTTATCTATCTAACTATCTAACTAACTAACTAACTATCTGTCTATCTATCTATCTGTCTGTCAACTATCTATCTACTATATATATATATATATATTTATCTATGTATATTTTTAATATATCTATCTATACATATATCTATCTTTCTATCTATTTCTATCTATCTACATATCACCCTATCAATCAATCTATCTATTTATCTATCTATCTGTGTCTATCTGTCAATCTATTTATATGTTTGTTTATTTATTTGTCTTTCTTTATATATATCTATATTTCTATCTATCTATTTGTATGTATCTTTCTATCTATATATATGTCTACATATATATATATATCTATCTATCTATCTTTCTCTTTCTAAATATCTTTCTATCAATCTATCTAGTTATCAATCAATGTATTTATTTATCTATCTTGCTATATATCTATCTATCTTCTTATCTAGTTATCTATCTATCTACCTATATATCTATAAACCAATCTACATTTATACCTATCTATCTATCTATCTATCTATATATCTATATATCTGTCTAACTAACTAACTATCTATATATATGTATATCTATAGAGTTATATAAATCTCTACCTACCTACATATCTATCTAATTGTCTATATTTCTAGCTATCTAGTTGTCTATCTAATATGTATATATATATTTTTTAATCTATCTGTCTACTTGTAGGTCTATCTACTTCTCTATCTATTTATATATCGATCTATCTATATATCTAAATATCTATCTATCTAACTATATATCTATCTATTTATCTATCTAATATGTAATTATTTATCTATCTATATGTCTGTCTGTCTATCTATCTACTATATATATATATATCTATGTATATTTCTATATATCTATCTATACATATATCTATCTTTCTTTTTATATCTATTTATCTATCTATCGACCTATCTTCCTATCTATAAATCTATTTATTTTTTTATCTATCTATTTGTTTATCTTTCTATCTATCTATATGTTTGTCTATTTATTTGTTCTTTATATATATCTATCTCTCTATTTATCTTTTTGTATGCCTATCTATCTATATATATATATATATATATCTATCTATCTTTTTATCTCTTTATCTAAATATCTTTCTATCAATCTATCTATTTATCAATCTATCTATTTATTTATCTATCTTGCTATCTATCTATCTTCTTATCTATTTATCTATATATCTACCTATATATCTATAAACCTATATACATTTCTACTTACCTACCTATCTATCTATTTATCTATCTGTCTATCTGTCTATCTATCTATCTATATGTTTATCTATATAGTTGTATAACTCTCAACCTATCTATCTATCTATCTATCTATCTGTCTAATTGTCTATATGTCTATCTATCTAGTTGTCTATCTAATATGTATACATATATATTTTTATCTATTTGTCTATTTGTAGGTCTATCTACATGTATATCTATTTATATATATATATATATATCTATCTATCTATATATCTATCTATCTAAATATATATCAAATGGTCTATCTATTTATCTATCTGTCTATCTATTTATCTATCTAATATGTAATTATCTATCTATCTATCTTTCTTTCTTTCTATATATCTATCTAATTATCTATCTAATTACCCATCTATTTATCTATCTTTCTGTTTGTCTGTTTGTCTATCTATCTATCTATCTGCCTATCTATCTATCTATCTGTCTATCTATCTATCTATCTATCATTCTATCAATCTATCTATGTATCTATATCACTTTCTATCTATCAATCTATCTATATTTCTATCAGTCTATATCTCTAAATGACTTTCTATCTAGTTGTTTATATATATATATATATAATTATGTATCTTTCTCTCTATCTAATTATGGTACTATCTATCTATCTATCTGTCTGTCTATCTATACACACACAAACACACACACACACACACACACATATATATATATATATATATATATTTCTATCTATTTCTATCTATTTCTATCTATTATTCTATCTTAATTTCTATCTATCTATCTATTTTTATATTTATCTTTATTTCGTTCTTTCTTTCAATTTATTTATCTATCTATCTCTTTATATGACTATTTATTTATCTATCTATCTATATATAATTATCTATCTACTTATCTATCTATCTGTTGCTACATCTATCTATCTGACCATGTGTCTATATATCTATTTGTCTATTTTTCTATCTATCTATCTATCTATTTTTTTTATTTTTCTATTTGTCTATCATTATAACTATCTATCTGTCTTTCTATCTAACTATCTATCTATCTATGTTTCTATTTGTTTATATGTCTATCTGCCTATCTATCTAACTATATATTGTTCTATCTTTCTTTATGTCTATCTGTCTATCTATTTGTCTATCTCTCTATCTATCTCTTTGTTTCTTTATCTATCTATATACATCTCTATCTATCTTTCTATCTATCTATTTATCTATCTATCTAAATATCTTTATATCTATCTATTTGACTATATATTATCTATCTATCTATATATTTTTATCTATTTGTTTTTCTATTTATCTATGTATCTATCTATCTATCGGCCTATTTGTTTATCTATCTATCTTATCTATGTCTACCTATCTATCTATTTGTCTGTCTATCGACATGTATGTCTTTCTATCTATTTATTTATTTATTTATCTCTCTCTATTTATCTATATATATATATATATATCTATCTATTAATCTATCTCTCTATCTATATATCTAACTATCTATCAATCTATCAATCTATCAATCTATCTATAAATATATATATTATTTATTTATTTATTTATATATTTATATATTTATCTATATATCTATTTATATACTTATCTATCTATCTATCTGACTATAAGAAAACACCTAGGTGGCCAGAGAATAATCTCTCTCTATAGGATATTTTCATCACTAAAATATAATAACATGAGAATAATGATGAAAATTATCACAAGCAAAAGTACTCGTCATAAAATATTAATGATAAAAAATAATTTTATCCAAATTTGTTAATGATGGAAATTCCCTAGCTAATTATTTTATTTTCTTGCTAATTTTTATCGTAATTTATAATAGTAATTAATATATATTGACTCAATATATATAGATAATTCCCTACCTAAATTAGATTTTAAAAATTCTCTAGCTATTTCATTCCCAAGCTATTTTCACAATTTATTTTAGAAAAAATTTATTACATCTTTTTATATTTTTATATTAAATTGAATAAAAACATATACTATAAATAATTTTTTATAGTTAACAAAAAGAAAAAGTAGTCCATAAATTATTATGATACAATTATTACATAATTAAAACAAAAATATAACATAGGTATATAATTATTTAAAACAAAATTATCATCCTCATCATTAGCTAAAGCATTTGTGCTAGGCTCTCCTGCATGGTTTCTCTGCTGGAACAATATGTCCTATTTGTCTCGTAGAGGCTGCTAACTATGATTTCATATAGCACTTTTGCTGTTGTTTTGCATCTGATACTTCTCAGAAAAATTATTTTAAACTACCTCAACAACATTATTATCAACACCAAATTCATGAATTAAAGCCACAATATTATAGACTAATGAAAGACACCCTCTAAACACAAAACAAAATCAAACAAACGTGAAGGAAAATATTACTTAATTTTTAGATGCACTATATGACCAAATCCAGCAACTAAAGCATCTATCTCAAGTTTATTTCCCAATTTCAAGCACTTTACTAATACCTTTTCATTATTTTCAAGGGCTACTGCATATATGAAATAGTTATGAAAAAATAAACAAGAGAAAAAAATAATAAAAGAAATAACAAACCAAAAAACTATTTAAATAATATAGTGTAGCCATAAGAAGTTATTAGAAACAAATAAAAAAATGAGAACCAGTAGTCAATGAGAAATCGAATCGTGCTATTTTTTCCGGAGACGGGTCCCCAGGTCCGAGTCCAACACCATGTTCTTCCCTTTAGTATTAAGGATCGAGACACTCGCTGGAGCCTCTAAGCATGCAACTACGACCCCATCAACTAACTCATTTTATTATTCAAAGACACCACACTTGCGTGTCCCACCATATCAAACAACTCAAACCTAGCAAAACGAGATGATTTCATCAATTGAATAGATACATAAAATGATACACATACTGATTATCAACTTGTTTGTTTAAAACAATAATACTAGCACATAAAAATAATAGACACCCATTGTAAGGTGAACAACAATGGAAAGCGGCAAAATCAAATGAGAAACAGCTGAGCAAATAATTGGAGCAAAATGGTAGAAAAAGAAGGGAGCTTTGACTATCCATCATGCACCCTTGTTGTTGTAATTGAGCAACCAGCACCATCATTAAAATGACAACCTTAATAAACAAATAAACACTAGCAACAAGCACCACAACTAGGAGGTGGGCTGCACCAATTTGTGTTGGTTCACAATAAAGAAAGTTGTTTGACATTCTTCTGGTCTCATATGGCTCTCATCTTCTTGGTGTAGGCTCAAACTACATCAATTTTAAGGCTCAAACTGCATAAATTTTAAGGCTCAAACAGCATCAGCACAACCACAAAAACTATCATTTCACAGCATAAACATTTTAAAAAACAAATCAAAATCAAAAACAAAATCAAAATCAAAAACTTTTTGATAATGGCCCTGATTGTAGCATTCCATTACAAGCTGGTGAGCTCGAGCAATAAGCTATAGATAGTTTGTTTGGTTAAATTGGTTAGCGATGTTCTATAGAAGAAGGATGGCGAGATTTGAGGTGAAAAAAGCACAAGTGGGTCTAATTTCTGTCTCAACCAAGGAAGTCAAGAGAAAATAATCAAAAATATCGGTGAAAAACTTCCAGACGTTAGCATTGCCATACTTCTGTAGGCACTCATCATAAAATGCATAAAATTTTGTGATCTGCTGACTTTCGTGATTTCCGCTTAGGATTGTGATCCACTATGGATAGTGAACTTTAAGAGCCACTAGGAGTGAGACTGTCTCGACTGAATAATATCCAAGATCAACATAATCTTACATCCAACTCAATTTTGAGATGACACACTTTTTTTAATGAAAGAAAAGAATCATTGGTTAGGTTAGTCAGCCAACACAGAACAAAACCAGAATCAGGAACAATAATGCCACCAAATAAATCTTTTCTTGTTTAGCGACACATTGGAAGAAATCATGTGCCAGCAAGTTGCTAACTATTCCTTTTTAATTAAGTGAGGAGATAAGAGCTTTGAGACTGAAAATCCTATGAAAGACTTGCATTAATGTAGATCTTTCAACTTATCATCACATATTATTCTCTGCCTATCTCATTAATCATTTAAAAAACAAGAATATTTAATGATTAATTGAAATTAATGAATAACATCATGGATTCTCATTGGGGGGAGGTGAAGACGATGGATGATGGCATACATGAAGTTTATTTCCTTTTATATAGTCTCTCATCTTCTTCACAACATTAGACGAGATAATGCATCTTTACTTGTACCAAAAATTTATGAGAGTGTATGAAAGAGGAACAAGTAGCCAAAAATCCAAAAGTTTTCTTTTCATTTTTTTCTTTGTGCTTTGATTTATCATCTGGAGATATGAAGCAATAATATTTATTTAGAGACATTACAAATTGACTTCACCAAGACATATTTAACCATGAAAAACTTTTACCTGTCTCATCTTCTTCTTCTCTTTTCTTTGATTCCTTGTTCTTTAATAAACAAAAACCAAAACAATTCAAAGATAATTCTTATACAAAAGTTTCATGGTTAAAATAAAAACATAACATAGTTTCATCATCATTTAAAATAAAATAATCCTCATAATTAGCTGGTGCATTTGTGCTAGCCTCTCATGCATGGTTTCACTACTGGAACTCGGAATGCTATCTATTGCATCAAGGTTGTAACTATGACACCATATAGGGCATCTTTTGTTGCTTAACAATCTTATTTTCTTTCATCTCATCATTCACTTCTTTCATTTCCTATATTTCTTTCTTTAAATGAGTAATCTGCTTATTTTCTCTTCTTTCATTTCCTGCATGTTTTTCTTTCAATTGAGTAATCTGCTCAACCTTCTCTTTCATTTCTGTCTCCATAACTTCAAAAAATTCATTTGTTTTCATTACTTGCTATTCAACTGCCTCATCCACCACTACTGTGACAGAGATGCTTCATATGCCAAATAGACTAATAAATGATCTATTAAGTCATAAAAGTTTGGTGATAATATCCATTCAAGCTTACAAAGAATGAGAGGTAAGTCATTCTTTAGTCTCACCATTTTAGCTATTTTGATTGTGGTTGTAGTTAGATGTTTGAAGAACAAACTAAGTTCGGTAAAGACCTTCCAACCACTTAGAGGAAGTATTTCGTGCAAATCAATTGGTATTAATCATTGCATAAATACATGATAGACATGACTTTTATTCCAAATAACTTAAAATTCTTCATATCCACACATCTGATCATATTTGACACATATCCATCAAGAAATTTCAAATTTTTAACTCATTCACATAATGTCTGTCTTGCCTTCTTATCAAGTGTGTAACAAGCTTTAGGGTATTTTTTGTAGCCAATTTTGTTTGAATTTAGAATGCCGACAGAAATCATCCAACTCTTATCTTGATTTTAAAGTGTCTTTTATTTTTCTATCTACATTAAGGACAGTGTTGAAAACATTGTCAAATATATTTTTTTATATGCGTTACATCTAAGTTATCAAGAATTAAATTGGGCTTCCAATTGGGCAAGTCTCAAAAAATACTACATTTCATCTAGCCAAATATTTTTCACATTGGTTCATTAGTTCCAATAGCATCCATCTCGTGAACGAACAACTGGTGCAACTGTCATCACTATTTTGTTTTTTCAAAATGCAGTTTTATTTATGTGGAATGGATGATTTGTAGGTAAAACTTTATGATGGTTATCAACCATGACTGGTTACCACTTAATTTGAGGTTAAATGCATCAAACTTTTCCATGCAATAAGGGCATGCAAATCATAGTGCAGTACTCCAACCAGATAATATTGAATAAGCAGGAAAATTACTAACCATCCACATAAGAGCTACCCACATTATGAAATTTTGCTTCTTTGAGATATCATATGTATTTACTCCAATATCTCACAAATGATTTAACTCTGCTAGAAGAGGTTGTATGAAAACATCCATAATGTCTTTTGGATTTTTTTGCCCTTGAACCAATTTTGACATAAACATATATTGCTACTTCATACACAACTATGGAGGCAAATTATAAGGTGTCACTATCATTGGTCATGTTGAATATTTGAAGGAGTAAGCTTCTCACTTTTCAATAAAGATCAAAGACCAAAATTTCTACTGTAATTCACCTCAATCTTTGAATATTAAAATAAATAGGATATAAAAAATAATGGAATGAAGAGCCAATTCCAAGAACTCTTGGCTAATTAATTAATAAAGAAATCAGACATGAACAAAAACATATTTGGACTATAAAACACATCATACAAAGTATTCAACTAGAAAACATAGATGTGAAGCAAACTACAATTATAGATTTCTAGCTTTACAAATCTGGACAGATTAGAGATACAAAAAATTACAGACATTAACATTAACATAATTTGTGTAAAATTGCAATCAAAAAATTGTTTGGTAAAGAAAACTTACATATACATCAATTAATACCTAATCAATAGAAAGGATGAGACCTTTTTAATTTAGCAAAAATTATAGATATGTTCATCACTTATATATTTTTTACAATTAAATATTAAAAAAAAATAAATTTTGGCAAGAGCAACCCGAGAGGGCTATTTTTTACAATGCCGAAATAGTTAACGAGTAAATCACCCAAATGGCCACATCACTTTTTTAAAAAAATTTCTAAAATAGGTTAATTAATTTCATCTAACAATTACATGACTATTTTTGCAAATAACTTAAAAAATCTTTTAATATACTCATATTATAATTTTACACCAAGGCAAAAAGTTGCAAATATATAATGACAAAAATTAAAATGATACACATAAATACAAACAAAAAACTATACATACATACATACATATGTGTGTGTGTGTGTATCATATATCAAGAGTATAATCATCTGCACAAACAAATTTATTTACATATGCTACATCTAAAATAGCTGAAAAAAAAAATAAAAGGAAAACATACAAGAGTATCATATATCAAGAGTATTATATTATGCATTAATGATAATTTTTGATTTTTGTTTATCATTAATTATGTATTGCTAATTGTTGAATTTATAAAAAAATATACTACTTGAATAATATTAAATCTAAAATATCACACCAATATTAAAGATATTTTTTCATATGGAGATTTATGATCCAATAAACAATTTTAATTAAAAAACTTTACTTTGATATATTGATTCTCAGTAATAATCTCAGAATCAACATTAGATCATAGTCAAATTGTTGAAAATTGTTAGTTGATGCCTTGTTACATCATATACTCTTGATGATTTTTTTTTGTTTTTATTTAGTTGTACAATATTATTTTTGCTCATTTTTAATTTTTTGTATGTGTGATAAAAAATCAGCAAGTGTTTTGTGTAAAGAAGTATATTAGTATACATGTTTCATTGTAAACAAACAAAATGTGCATGTAAAGTAAACATAGACTGCATAAAATAAATGACTTCACATGCATCACACATTTACTACTTTGGATATATATACTATATGCACATTTTTTTAAAAAAATAATAGTATACTCTATTACTAATTAAAATTAACTATCATATTACTCATGTTAACATTATATAATGATGGAACAATTACTTATTATAAATGTATCCACAAAATATGACACCATGCATGGCAGTGTGCTTTGAGAATGAATGGTATTTTACTCTTTTTTGAATTTAAAAAGTTTCAATGCTTTACTCCTCTTTTCCTCTTGTTAGTATTTTATTCGTCCTCTTTTACTATTATTGTTCGAATTTAACAGCTAGCACACTTTCTATTGAATTGTATCCATTAAACATTAAAAAAAATAATCATTAAAAGAAAAAAAACTTAACACTTCTGATTTTTTGTTAACATACAAGAACTCAACAAAAAAGCACCATTTAGATCACTATCAATTTTAAATTTGCAAAACTCATTACTAATTTTTAAATAAATTATAATGAAAATAAACAAATAAAATATAGACAGAGAAAAAGATAGAAAGAGAAATGTTCTTTGTTTGATATGTAGAGATGGCCAGATGGGGGGAGAGACGTGTCATAGACGAAAAAAATTAGAAAATGAAATTATTTTATATTTAACCATAAATTATATTATTTCATAAATAAGTACATTTATGGTTAATAATTAAAAAAAATTTGTAAGGTTATTTTTTATAATATTATTTATAAATTAATAAAATAAATTTAAATAATAAAACATTAATTTATGGTTATAACAATGAAAAAAATAAATAATATTATTAATAACTATGAAAACAATTTATTGGTAATTAAATTTTCATATTATTTTATTTATTAAAAAACATATTATTTCATATAACCATTGATAAATTGTATAAATGTATAGCAAATACACAATTTATAACATCTCAATTAAAAAAAATAAATAACCAAGTAAATAATGAATAAGTGACATATCAATAATATTCAAACAAATAATAAAATAACTGACCATAATAAAAATATAATCATAACATTATCCAAAAAAATAAAATTAAAATTTAATTACTTAAAAATATAACTCATTAAAATAAGACTACAAATAAATCCATTAATAAATAAAACAAAAGTAACCAAATTTGAACTTCTATATTACAATAACAAATGGTTTATCATATTGCACAATGTGTATGCATTATAGAGATAACTAATGATTTATCATATTACTCTAATAAATGATTTATCAACTTATATATTTACTTAAAAATATCCTTCTTTGATATATCATTTCTTCATATGATATACATTATAGAGATAATCTCTTGTGTATGCATACAAGCATCATATCACACATAACTATTATCTTAGTTGCACATTTATATTAAAGTATAAACTTTTATATAAAATGACATATTATTATATAAATATACAAATGTTTAGATGTAATGTTCTATTTAAATATTTTTATAAATGTTACATATATATAAATTAATATATGTAATACTTTTATAAATATTATATAGTATATATATCACATTTATATAAACATTATAAATATTATATATTTATATAAAAATTTATATGTTATATAAATGTTTACAAATATGTATAAACATTTTATATGTTATATAAATGTTATATAAAAAATTATATAAATGAATAGTTTTATGTAAATGTTGTATAAATATTTATAAACATTTATACATGTGTGTGTGTGTGTGTGTGTGTGTCTGTAACATTATATTTTTATATAAACATATCAAAGTTTATATATAATGCAATATGTTTATATATATTAAAGTATAGACATTTATATATAATGGCATACGATAATATAAATGTATAAAAGTTTATATATAAAGTTATCGATTTATAATATTTTTGGAGACAATCAAAACAAAATCCATAAACATTGAGTTTGTTTTTTTTAATTACAGAAGTAGAAAACATTAAGCATAATTATTTTTTCTTAAGTTACAGAAGCATAAAATAATATGCAAACATTTAGTATTTGAAATCCATAAAACCTTAAAAAATTAAATAGTAAAAGAACAAAGTTTACACTAACCATTTGTTGTTTCATTAATGGTGGAGAGTCAAAATCATATTAGTGATGTGAAAATATAATAAAGAAGAAGAAAAATTGGAAGAAAATTAAAAAAAAAGTAAAACCGAATATTTGGTATAAACCAACCTCCATCAGTGGTAATCAAATTGAGAGAGATAGAAAAATGTATATAGTATTTTGAAGGAAAAAAATAATAACAATCTTACCTGATAACAGAAAGATGTAGGGTTTATAGGTTGCTCCCATATCCCTGTTTTGATTCACCTCTCTTACTCTTCGAAAGATAAAAAAAAAAGTTTTAAGTGCTTGAATACCTTAGTGTTTTTTTTCACAAAACTATAAATAAAAATATGGATGTAAATATATAGAAAAAAAAGAGACAGAAATATAAAAGTAAACTAAAAATAAAAAAATTAAATTTTAAATAAAAAAATGAAATAAATTTTTATTTAACCATAAATGATAATATTTCATGAATAAATAAAATAATATTATATTATAATAAAGTATTTCATATATATATATATATATAGGTTGTATATTTTTAAGAATTCAAAAAAAAATTTATTAATATAATATGAAATAATTATAAAGGCATAAAATTTCATATTATTTGATATAATTTATAATTTATAAAATTCCAAAAATTACTTAAAGTGAGAAGATAAATAAAAAATTATATTTATTATTTTAATAAAAATGGAATATTATAAGTTAATAGTAAAGATCTTACTCAATTAATTAATTCTTATCAATTTTAGTTGGGACAAAAAATAAAATTTGAATTCAAATTAACTTAGGGTCAGTTTGGTATTACTTTTCAAAAATGTGTATAAGGCAAAAAATTATTTTAAGTATTTTTATGACAAAAATTTCATTAGTAATATTGTAAATAAATCTTTGGAAACCCAAAAAAAATACTTGAAGTGTTCTTTTAATAACCACGCTGTGATATTTATTTTTTTAATATTCAAAAATTTTTTGTTGTAATTAAAACATATATGTATTTATTTTTAAAAATCAATTTATTTTCTTTTAAATTTTTTGAAAATTTTAAATTTTTTTTATAATTCAAAAATTTCAAAACTTTTTGTCGATATTTTTTTAAAAGATTCCTATAATCAAAAAAATATATATTTTTTACTTTAAATAATATAAATATTTACTTGTTTATTCGTTAATTCAGATATTTTTATATATTTTTTAATTTAATCATACAATTAAATATTTTAGTTTATTAGTAATAATTTTTATGAATGTTCATTTATTAATTAGAATATATTTAAATTTGATTATAATTATATAATTAATTATTTAATGATTTTTTAATACAAATATTTAAAATCATAATTAAATATTTCAAAAAAATAAATTATATGCTTTTTTAAAAATTGTACAAACATAAAAATATATATTTTAGTCTTTATTAATATAAATTTTTATTCATATTTATATATTTTTGAAATTATTTTTTAATAATATCTTATTTTTATAATTATATGAGGAGAATGTGTCATTCAAGGATCGCTCATCCTTAGACCATGATATACTTTTAATATATAAAATTAAATAAAATATTAAAACAAATAATATAAAAAAAATTAAATCATTAAAGATTTGTGAAAAATATTATCTCTAGCCCAAATAGCAAGGGAAATATCACTAGCTAAATGCATATATGAAAATTATCATTTAAGGAATAATCGCTTATAATTAAATATAAAATAAAAAAAAAATTTCAAAATATTTTTTAGCCAGGGATTTTGTTTTGAACTAATTAGCTAGGTAAAATCAGTTTCGAAAGTCATTCCTAAAATGATGGCAATTTTTTGCGTAAAAATTTATGATAATATTAGCTAGATATAATTTTCAATCGAAATTTTCCATCTATAATCCGTCAAAAATCCATCACAAATTTGTAATTCAATGTAAAATCAAACATCTCTTCCTATTCTCAAGCTAATCCCTTGCTAATTAGCTATGGATTATTTATATTGCTAATTTTTTTATCATTCTAACTATCTTTTATCTATCTATCTATCGATTTATCTATTTAATTGTTAATATGTCTATCTATCTAGCTATATATATATATATATATAATTATATTTATATCTATCTATCTAACTATTTATCAGAATTTCTATTTATCTATCTATCTGTCTATCTATCTATCTATCTAACTATCTATCTATGTGTATGTAGGTTGATCTTTCTAACTATCTGTATGTCTATTTGTAGGTTTATTTATCTATCTATCTAGCTAATTTAATATATGTATATATATATATATATATATATATATATATATATATATGTGTGTGTGTGTGTGTGTGTGTGTGTGTGTGTATATCATTCTATTTATCTATTTGTCTATTTGTCTATCTTTATAGATGTTTTTCTATTTAGTTGTCACTTTCTAAATATTTAATTATGCATTTATCTATCTATCTAATTCTGGACCTATCTATCAGTCTATCTGTATATCTATCTATCTCTATATATCTATCTATCTGTTTGTATTTCTATATATCTATATATCTATATTTCTTTCTGTTTATCAATCTATCTATTTATATATCTATATTTCTATATATCTTTCAATCTATTTATCTATATGTCTGTCTATATGATTATCTATATATCTATCTATCTACCTATCTCTATCTATCTATTAGTACATTTGTCTATATTATGTGTCTATATAGCTATTTATGTATCTATCTATTTATCTATCAATCAATCTGTCTGTCTATAAGTATAACTATCTATCTATCTGTCTAACTATCTCTCAATCTATATGTCTAATTGTTAATTTATCTCTCAATCTATCTATCTAACTATATAACTATAAATCTATCTATCTACTTATTTATGTATCTATCTCTCTACCTACCTACCTATCTATATATCTATCTATCTATCTCTCTCAAATTGTCTATATATCTGTCTATCTATCTATTTGTATTTATATCTATGTGTCTGTGTCTATTTGTTTATATATATATATATATATATATATATATATATATATATATGTATCTATCTATCTATGTTTCTATCTATCTATCTATGTATCTATCTTTCTATCTATTTATCTCTCAAAGTAATTATCTATCTATTTAACTATCAAATTATCTATCTATCTAAATGTCTATCTATCTAATTATCTATTCAACTGTCTAATTATATGTTTATCTATCTATCTATCTGTTTGTTTGTTTATCTATTAATCAATCAATCTATCTATCTATCTATCTAATTTTCTATATATCTATCTATCTAAATATTTATTTGTGTATCTGCCTATCAATCAAATTATATATCCATCTATCTATTTATATATCATCTATCTCTATAAATATTTATCAAGATATCTTACTATCTAAGTATCATTTATCTATATGTCTAGTAGTCTATCTATATATCTATCTATCTATCTATTTGTATATCTTTCAATATGGCTATCTATCAATCTGTCTATATAGTCTATCTAATTATCTATATGTCAATCTATTTATTAATATAACTTATTAATATATTATATTATATATATATATATATATATATATCTATCTGTCTATCTATATATCTATCTATTTTGATATCTATCTATCTATCTATTTGTTTATCTATTTATCTAACTATCTGTCTATCTATCTATTTCTTTATATTATTATTAGTTTATCAATCATTCAATCTATTAGTCTATCAATCAATCTGTCTATCTATCTATTTTATATCTAAATATTTATGTCTATCTATATATAAACCTATGTAACTAACTAACTAACTATCTTTCTATTTATCTATTTCTCTAAAGGTCTAAATATATTTCAATCTATCAATCTATTAGTCTATCGTTCTTTTATCTATCTAAATATATATATCTATCTATCTATCAACCTATTTTTCTATCTATTTTTAAATTTGTCTATATATCTATATATCTATCTTTTTATATGCCTATCAATCTATATTTTTATTTGTATATGTATTTATCTATTAATTTCTCTATCAGACTATTATCTATCTATCTATCTATATATCTATCTAAGTATATATCTATCTCTCTATATGTCAATCTAATTATAAATCTAAATCTCTATCTATATATCTGGCTATCTATCTATCTATCTGTCAATTTTTGTATATGTCTAACTATATATCTATATGGCTTTCTATCTATCTCTCTATTTCTCTATTAATCTATCAATCTTTATCTATCGATATTCCATCTATCTAAATATCTATCTTTCAATCTGTCTATCTATCTATCTATTTATATATTTTTCAATGTATCTTAGTATCTAACCATCTAACTATCTATAACTCTGTATGTCTAACTAAATAACTATCTTTCTGTGTATTATTCTATTAGTCTATCTATCTATATGCCTATCTTTATATCTATTTAATAATATATTTTTATATCTGTCTATTTGTCTATATGTCAATTTGTCTATGTCTATCTATCTATCTATTTAGGTATCTACATATCTTTCTATATATTTGTATATCTATATATCTATCTTCATAACAATCTATCTGACTATCTGTCAATTTGTCCTTCTGCTATCTATTTCTATGTCTATATGTATAAATGTCCATATGTCTTTTTGTCTATTTATCTATCTATTTATCTATCTATCTTTTTTTTTAATTATCTATCTATATGTTTATCTATTTATTTGTCTATCTGTATATCAATCTATTGATCTATCTATCTATCTATAAGTCTATCTGTACTTTTTTCATTCAATATATCTATTTGTTTATCTATCTATCAATCTATATGCCTATCTATATATCAATCTATATGCCTAACTATATATCAATCTATATGTCTATCTATCTATCTATCTGTCTATATTTCTATCTATCTGTCTATCTGTCTATCTAACTATCAATATCATTATCTATCTAAATATTTACCATTCTAACTATCTATATGTCTATAAGAATATCTATCTACGTAGATTTCTATTTATTAGTTTTTTGAACTATCTAT
The DNA here is from genome assembly GCA_029783825.1 of Sapria himalayana. Lineage (NCBI taxonomy): Eukaryota > Viridiplantae > Streptophyta > Magnoliopsida > Malpighiales > Rafflesiaceae > Sapria > Sapria himalayana. Next base: position 61,982 of record JAREIK010001793.1, read on the forward strand.
CTATCTGCCTATCTATCTATCTGCCTATCTATCTATCAATTTGTATATATGTCTATTTGTATATTCATCTATTTGGCTATCTATTTTTCTATCTATCTATCTATATATCTATCTATTTGTCTGTCTGTCTATCTGTATATCTATATATTTGTCTGTCTGTCTATCTGTCTTTCTATCTAACTTTTTATGTTTATATCTTTCAATCTATCATCAATCTATATATCTATATGACTATATATCTATATGTCTATATGTCTATCTATCTATCTATCTATCTAGCTATTTTTCTATTAATCTATATATCTATATATCGTACTATTTATGTATTTTTATCTCTTTATTTATTTAAATATCTAATTAATTTTCTATCATTTAGTCTATTATATATATATATATATCTATATGTCTATCTTTCTATCGATCTATATATCTCTATATTTTTCTATCTATCATTTATCTATTTGTCTATATATCTATCTATCAATTTGTTATTCTATCAATCTATCTATCTGTATATCTATCTATCAATATATTTATCTATCTATCTAGCTATTTTTCTATCTTTCTTTTTATCTATATATATATCTATCTATCTATTTATTTTTCTATCTATCTAATTATCAATCTCTCTACCTATCTATCTATTTGTCTATCTATCTATCTATCTATATATCTATTTTTCTATCTTTTTTTGGTATATCAGTCTATAAACTTATTATAAATCTGACTATCTTTTTATCTATCTCTTTATATGTATATATGTGAATCTATCTATATTGTTATTTATCAATTTGTCTATTTATTTATATATCTATATGTGTGTGTGTGTGTGTGTGTGTATATATATATTAATTTCCAAATGTTTATATGTCATTCTATCTATTTATGTAACTATTTAAATATCAATATTTGTATTTATTTTTATCTCTAACTATCTAACTGTCTTTCTCTCTATCTGCCTACTTGTCAATCTTTTTATCTATCTATCATTCAATCATTCTATCTATTTATCTTTCTATTTAAAAATATATCAAAATATCTATGGATCTATCATTCTATATGCCTATCTGTCTATCTTTTTATCTATCTATCTTTCTATCAATATATCTATCTCTTTATCTTTTATCTACCAATCTTTCTATCCTTATATATATCTATCCATCTTTGTATGTGTGTGTGTGTGTGTATATATATATATATCTTTTTTTCTACCTATCTATCTATCTTACCATCTATCTATCTTGCTATCTAATTAAGTGTCTGTCTATCTATCAATCTATCTCTCTATCAGCCTATTTTTTTATCTCTTAATTTGTTTATCTATTTATTTGTCTGTCTATCTATCAATATGTATATCTATCTATCTATCTATATGTCTATCTCTTTAACTATCCATCTATCTATCTATCTATTTTTCTAAATGTCTTTATGTCATCTATCTATTTGTGTCATTATATATCTTTCTAATTGACTATCTTTCTAACTATATTATTGGCTTTCTATCTATCAGGCTTTTAGTTAATCTGTCTATTTATATATCTATAAATCTAACTATTTATCTTCATGTCTATCTTTATATATATATATATATATA
>JAREIK010001793.1:67459-108488 GCA_029783825.1 Sapria himalayana
TATTAATCTATCTATCTATCTGTCTATGCATCTATTTGTATTTCTATTTATTTAACAATTTGACAATTTGTCTATCTATATATCTACCTATCTTCCTTTCAGTCTATCTATCTATCTGTCTATCTCTCTATCTTTGTATATGTTTATATGATTATATGTCTATCTAACTATATTTTTATATGTCTATCTATCTATGTATCTTTCTATTAATTTGTCTATCTATCTATCTATCTGTTCGTCTATCTATTTTTCAATCTATTTGTCAATCTATCTATATATCTATATATATATATCTCTCTAATTTATGTATATCTATTTATCTGTCTATATGTCTATCTATCTATATATCTATTTTTCTATCTATCTATATGTCTATCTATATATCTATCTATCTATCTCATAATCAATATAGCTATCTATTGTCAATGAATATAATAATCTATCTATCTATCTTTCTTTCTATGCATCTATGTTTCTATCTATCTATCTATTTATCTATCTATTTGACTATCTATCGATCTATATATCTACATATCTTTCTTTCTATCTTTATATCTATCTGTCTATCTTTCTATATATATCTCTATTTGTCTGTCTATTTTTGTATCTCTCTATCTATCTATTTGTCTATCTATCTAAACTATCTTTCAATCTATGTATATGTCTATTTGGCTATCTGTCTATCAGTCTATTTGTCTATCTGTCTATTTATTTATATATCTGTGTATCTATCTATCTATCTATGTGTATGTTTAACTTGTTTATATATCTATATGCCTATTGGTCTATATAAATATTTGTCTAAGTATCTATATATCTATTTGAATATCTATCTATTTGATAATCGTTATAACTATTTATCTATCTATCTGTCTATCTATCTTTGAATCTATTTGTCTATCTATCTATTTATCTATTTAAATATTTGTTTATGTGTATATCTACCTATATTTCTTTATGTCTATCTATCTATATGTCTATCAATCTATCTAACTATCTAACTATTTATCTTATATATGTATTTCTGTCTAACTATCTAAATGCCTTTCTATTTAACAATATTTTAGTATAAATGCCTATATATGTATTTATCTAACTATATATTAATCAATTTATCTATTTATCTAACTATTTATTTATTTATCTATCTTTCTGTGTATCTGCCCATATTAACTATTTATTTATATGTATTTTTATCTATCTATCTGTCTGTATGTCTATCTATCTATCTACCTATTTGCAAATTTGTCTGTCTATCTAAATGTCTATAAATCTATTTATTTATCTATCTATTTATCAGTTTATGTATTAAATAATCAATCAATATGTCTATCTGTCTATCTGTCTATCTATTTATCTATCTATCTGTATATCTATCTATCTGTATATTTATATCTCTATTTATCCTTATCATCTTATTTGTTTAGTTGTCTATCTTTTTTATGAGTATCTATATATCTATATATTTGTCTATCTTTTTATCTATCTATCTATACCTATTTATCTATCTATTTGTCTATCTATCTTTTTATTTATCTATCTATTTGTCTACCTATAAAATTTGTCTATTTGTCTATCTATCTATCTATCTAACTATCTGTCTATCTATTGATCTATCTATCTACCTTTCTCTCTATCTAATTATCTATATATTTGTAAATCTAGATATATATATTTATTGTTCTATCTATCTTTCTATCTATCTAAATATATCTCTATCTTTCTATATGTCTATTTATTAATCAATCTCTGTGTATTTAACTATTTGTGTATTTATTAATCTATCTGTTTATCTATTTATATTTCTTTTATATCTATCTTTTTATCTATCTTTTTATCTATCTTTCTTCTTATCTATTTATATGTCTATATGTCTATATGTTTATCTGTGTATTTGTAAATCTGTCAATCTATAAATCTAAGTATCTATTTATCTACCTATCTATCTATTTATATATTTGTCTAACTATTTATCTCTCTATCTGTTAAACTTTCTAACTGTGTTTCTCTCTATTAGTCTATTAGTCGTCAATCTATCTAACATTCAAATAGTCTATCTTTCTATGTGTCGATTTTTCGATCTATCTATCTATCTATTTGATTATATGTCAATTTTTCTATATGTCTTTTACTCTATAAATCTATCTTTCTTTCTTTCTATCTGGCTATCTATTTATCTATCTATCTGTCTATCTATCTAACTGTATGTTTGTCTATCAATCTGTATATAAGTTTATATGTATCTCTATCAATGTATATATCTATTCTTCTATCTATTTTACTATCTATCTACATATATATCTATCTATCTTTCTATCTTTCTATTTAAATATTTATCTATCTATATATTTATCTATTAAATTGTCAATCTATAAATCTATGTATCTGCATATCTATCTATCTTCTATCTTTCTATTTCTCTAACTATTTAACTTTGTTTATAAATATATTTGTCATTAGTATATCTATCTATTTGTCTTTATGTCTATCTATATGTCTGTCAATATATCTAAATGTCTATCTGTCTATCTATCTATCTTGCTACCTATCTTTCTATCTATCTAACTATTTTCCTTTCTGACAATCTTCCTATATATATATTTTTCTATCTATCTTTCTACCTATTCGCCTAAAAACCTATATGTCTATATCTATATTTGTATATCTCAAATTGTCTAACTATATAAGTATTTTACGATTTATCTCTGTGTCTATCTATCTATCTATTTATATATCTATATATCTATCTGTCTGTCTGTCTGTCTATCTGTATATCTATTTATTTCCTTATTTGCTTATTTGTCTATCTAACTATCTATCTATCAACCTATATGTATATCATTCTATCTGTATATTTGTCTTTCTAAGTAACTACCTATCTATCTATCTTTATATCTATCTTTATATCAATCAATCTATCTGTCTAACGATCTTACTATTTATTTTGTTATCTTTTTATCTAACTATCTATGTATCTAACTTTTTATTTATCTAATTATCTATCTATTGACTATATGTCTATCTTTCTATCAAACTACCTTTCTACATTTCTACATGTCTGTCATTTTATCTATTTGTCTATCTGACAATATGTCTATTTCTCTATCTCTCGATCTATTTATCTATCTTTTTGTAAATATTTTCATCTCTATCTATCTCTCTATCTATTAATTTATATATCTTTCTATCAATCTATCTTTCTTTATATCTATCGATGTTGCTATATGTTTATCTATCTATTTGCTATCTGTCTATCTTTCTATTGGTCTATTTGTATATCTATCTATTCGTCTATTTGTCTATCTATCTATATGTTTATATGTCTATCTATCTAGCTATCTATCTATCTATATATCTATTTAATGGTTTATATATCTACCTATTTATCTAACTATCTAACAATCTATCAATCTGTATATTTGTATAACTAACTATCTATCTGTCTATCTACCAATCTAACTATTTTTCTATCTATATAGTTGTCTATCTATCTATGTCTACATTTATATCGGTCTATCTATCTATCTTTTTGTCAATGTCTCTCTCTATCTATGCATCTATCTATGTATGTTTCTATAGTTCTATCTGTCTATCTCTATATCTATAAATCTATTAATCTATTTATTTATCTATTTTCTAACTATATATATATATATATATATATATATATATATATATATATATATATATATATATATATATATATATTTCTATCTATCTGGCTATCTATCAATTTATCTATCAATTTATCTATAAATTTATCTATCAATTTATCTATCTATCTATCTGTGTGTGTATGTGTGTGTGTGTGTATCTATATTATTATTTATCTTTCTTTTTATATAAAAATCAATTAACATCTCATTGTCTATCTTTTTATCTATCTATGTCTATGTATCTAATTATCTTTATGTGTATCTATATATATATATATATATATATGTATGTATGTATGTATGTATTTGTATCTTTATCTATCATTCTATCTATTTGTATATCTCTATCTCTATCTATCTATTGATATATATATATATATATATATATATATCTATATGTCTATCTATCTGTCTTTTTATATAATAATCAAATAATCTATATGTCTATCTTTTTATCTATCTATATGTCTATATATATATATATATATATCTATCTATCTAGCTATCTATTTATCTAAATATCTTTATAACTATTTGTATATCTATCTATCTATATGTCAAAATATCTACATATCAATTTGTTTATCAATATGTCTTCTATTTGTCTATATATATGTCTAACTATATGTTTATCTATATATGTGTCTTTATATATGACTATCTTTCTTCTATCTATCTATCTACTATCTATCTATATGACTTTCTACCTACCTACCTACCTATCTATCTATATCTATCTATCTATTTATGTATCTCTCTATCTATGTTTATAACTATCTATCTAGCTATCTATCTCTCTATCTATCTATATGTTTTTCAATTTGTCTATCTATCTATCTTTCTATGTATTTTTCTATCTATCTTTCTATGTATTTATCTATCTATCTTTCAATTTCTCTATCTATATTTCTCTCTATCAATCTACCTATATGTCTATCTATCTAGCTATCTATCTATCTAACTATCTATTTGTCTATCTATCTATCTATATGTCTATCTTTTTATCTATTTGTATATATATCTATCTATCTTTATATCTATCTATTTATCTATCATATGTCTATCTGTCTAACTATATGTCTATCTATCTTTCTTCTATCTATCTTTATATCTATCTGACTATCTTATTGTCTATCTAACTATCTATCTATATGCCTATCTATGTGTTTTTCTTTTTGTATATGGATCTACTTATCTATCTATATATCTATATTGCTATCTTTCTATCTTTCTAAATATATATCTATCTATCTGAATAATAATCTATCAATCTATCTTTCAAACTTTCTATCTACCGGTCAATCTATTTATCAATCACTCTATCAAAAATTCTTTAAATATATCGAATTATCTTTGTATCGGATCTATCTATCAATTTATCTATTAATCTGTCTATCTATCTATTAATCTATTTGTCTATATTTTTATATTTCTATATGTGTGTCTATCTATCAAGCTGTCTATCTATTTGTCCGTATGTCTGTCTATATATCCATCTATCAATCTATCTATTTGTGTGAGTGTATATATATATATATATATATATATATATATATCTATATATAATTATCTATTTATGTATATGTCTATCTATCTATCTATTTATCTATCTTTCAGACTTTCTATCTTTCTATCTATTCTATCTATCTATCTAGCTATCAATCAATGTATGAATCTATCAATCAATATGGTTATCAATATATCTATCAATCTATATATCTATCTTTCTATTAATCATTATATTAATATGTATATCCATTTATTTATCTTTCTATATCTCTAGATAGATAGATAAATAGACAGACAGACATATAGATAGATGGAAAGAAAGATAGATAGATTAATAGATAGATGAATATATAAATTGATAGATAGATATATAGATAAATAGATTGGCACAAAGATAAATTGACAGACAAATTGATAGACAAATTGATAAATAGATTATTAGACATATTGATTAATAGAATGATAGACTGATTGATAGACAAATTGATTGATTAATTGATAGATAGATTGATTAATTGATAGATAGATAGATTAATAGACTAACAAATAAATATATTTATAAATTGATTGATAAGCAAGTTGATAGAAAGATAAAAAGACTGATTGATAACTGATAGATAGATAAATAATTATATATAAAGATAGATAGATAGATAGATAGAAAAATAGATCAATATATTATTAAACAAATAAATAGACAAATAGATAGACCGACAAATAGTCATATAGATAGATAGAAATAATAAAAATTAGAGAGATAGATAGATAGACAGATAGAAAGATAAATAAATAGACAAACTGGCTAACAGACAGACAGATAGATAGAATTTTATATATATAAATATTTTGATAGAAGATAGATAGATAGATAGACAGATAAATAGATAGATAAATAAAAAGGAAGATAGGTAGAAAGATAGACATACAGACATACAAACAAATATATAGACATACAAATAAATCTAAAAATAGATGGACATATAGATAGTTACATAAATAGAAAGACATATAGATAGATAGATAGATATATAGTCAGATAGGTAGACATGCAGGAAAGTAGGCATACAGACAAACAAATACATAAAAAGATAGACACACAAATAGATAGACAATTAGATAGATACATAGATAGATAGATAGTTTGATAGATAGATTGATAGACAAATAGATACATAGATTTATATACAGATAGATAGGTAAATAAATAAATAGATAGGTAGACAAAAAGATATATATATATATATATATAATGATAGATATATAGATAGATAGATAGACAAAAAGATGGATATATAGATAGACAGACAGATAGACAAATAGATAAAATATTGTTAAACAAATTGATTGATAGAATGATAGACATATTCATAGATAGATAGATTAATAGATAAATAGATAGATTGATAGAAAGATTGATAGATAGATTGATAGTTAGATATATAGACAGATAGAGAGACAAATAGTCAGATAAATAAAAACACACACATAAAGATAGATAGATTATTATATAGATAGATAGACATACTGATATATAGATAGATAGATCAAGAGATAGATAGGCAGATATATAGATAAAAATATAATCTTATAGATTCATTTATTGATAGATTTATAGATAGACAAATAGATAGATAGATTAAAAGATAGATAGATAGAAAGATAGATTGATAGATTAATAGATTAATAGATAGACAGATAAATTGATATATTATAGACTAATATATAGACAAATAGATAGATAGTTAGATAGATAAATAGATAGATATATTGATAGAAAGACAAATAAATAAATAGATAGATAGACAGATAGATAGAGAGAGAGATGGATAGATATATAGACATAAAGATAGATAAAAAGTTAGACAAATAGATAGAAAGACGTATATATAGACAGACAGACAGATAGTTAGTTAGAAAGATAGATAGACATATAGATATATAGATTGATATTCAGAAAGATAGATAGATCGATATAAAGATAGATAGACATATAGATATATTGGCAGATAGATAGATAGACAAATTAATGGATATAATGATAGACAGATTGATAAATAGATTTATAGACAAATTAGTAGACAGGTAAATACACCAATTGATAGGCAGATTAATAGACAAATTGAAAGATAAATAGATAGACAAATAGATAGCTAGATAGATAGATAGACAACTAGATAGGTAGATAGATAGATAGACAAATAGAAATACAGATATTTTGGTAGATTATTAGATAGATAGATAAATAAATATATCGATAGATAGATAGTTGATATAAATATAGATAGACTCTTTGATAGACAGATAGATTGATTGATAAAAAGATTAATAGTCAGATAGATAGATAGATAGATTTATAGATAGATAAATAGACAGATTGATAGATTGATAAACAGACAGATAGATAAACATATTGATAGATATATAGATAGATAGATTATTTGATAAAAAGATAGATAGACAAATAGATAGTTAGATAGTTAAATAGGTAGATAGACTAATAGATAAACAAAAAGATAGATAAAGAGATAGACAGATAGATAGACATATATATAGACAGTTAGATAAAAAGTTAGATATATTGATATATAGATATATAATTAGATAAACAGACAAACAGATAGATAGTAGATATATAGATAGAGATATAACTAGATAGACAAGATAGATAGACATATAGATAGATAGTCACATAGAAAGAAAGAGAGATAGACATAGAGATAGATAGAAAGATAGATAAAGATATAGTCAGATAGATAGATAGGCAGATTGATTGATTGATCATTATATAGACAACTATATAGATAGATAGATTGATTGATATACATATAGAAAGATAGATAGATACACAGATAGATACCCATATAGATAGATAGTTAGATAGATAGAAAGATAGATAGACAAAAGATAGATAGATATATATACAAATAGATATATAGAAAGATAGATAGATTGACAGATAGATTGACAGATAGATTGATAGATATATAGACAATTTTATAGATAGAATGATATAAGAATAATTAATAGATTGATAGAGAAAGTGATAGAAAGATTGATAGACAGATTGATATACAAATTCATAGACATATAGATAAATAGATAAATAGATTAGTAGATAAATAGGTAGATAGATTGGTAGAAAAATAGATAAATAGATATATATACAGATAGATAGATAGATAAATAAATAGATAGATATAAAAATAGATAGACAGAAAGATATATTTATTGATAGATAGATATATAGTAATATTGACAAACATATTTATTGATAGATAATTAGAAAGAGAAATAAATTGACAGATAGAAATATAAATAGATAGACATATGCATAAACAGATAAAAAGATAGAATGATCAATTGATAGACATATAGATAGACATATAGAAAGGAAGATAGATAGATAGATTAATTGATAGATTTATTGAGTTTTAGATAGACAAATAGATAGATCGACAGATAAATAAATAAATTGATTGACCGATAGATAGACATGATATATAGATTGATAGATAGACCAATATATAGATAGATAGATTGATTGATATATATAGATAAATAGACAAATATATTAATAGATATATAGATAAATAGATAGATAGATAGAAAGAATGATAGATTGATTGATACAAAGATTGAAAGTCAGATTGATAGAAAGATTAATAGACAAATTTATAACTAGATTGTTGAAAGTTTGTTAGATAGATTGAATGACATATAAATAGACATATTGATAGACTGATAGGTAGAGAGATAGATAGACAATTATATAAATAGATATATTGAATATTATTAGACAAATAGATAGATAGATATCTAAATAAATATATAGATAAACTGATAGATAGACAAATAAATAGAAGGTTAGATAAATAGGTACATAGATTGGTAGATAAATAGATAAATAGATAGATATAGATAGATAGATAGATAAATAGATAGATAGATATATAGATAGATAGATAGACAGAAAGATATATTGATAGATAGATGGATGGATATATTAAATATAGACAGACATATTTATTGATAGATAATTAGATATGGAAATAAAGTAACTAATAGAAAGATAGAAAGATCAATTGATAGACAGTTAGATATACACATTGAAAGATAGTTAGATAAATAGATTAATTGATAAATATATTGATTTTTAGATAGACAAACAGACAGACAGACAGATATATAGAAAGTTTGATTGATTGATTGACCAATAGATAGAGAAATATAGATTTATAGATAGATTGATATAAAGTTTGATAAATAAATTAATAGATAGTTAAACAGATAAATAGATAGATAGATTGATTGATTGATAGAAAGATTGATAATCAGATTGATAGAAAGATTAATAGATAAATTTATAGATAGTTTGATAGAAAGTTTCATAGAGAGATTGATTGACATATAGATAGACATATTGATAGACTGATAGGTATACAAATAGATAGACAGATAGATTGACAATTATATAGACAGATATATTGATATTTTATTAGGCAAATAGATAGACAGATAGATAGACAGATAGATAGATAAAGATATAGATAGATAGGTAAATAGATAGATAGATAGATACAAAGAAAGTAAGATAGTTAGATATATAAATAGATAGATAGATAGACATATAGTTAGACATATATATAGATAGAGAAATTTAATAGATAGATAGATGGATGGATAGATGATAGATGGATAGATAGATAGATTGAATTATAGATAGAAATATAGATAAATAGATAGATACATGACTGATAAAGAAACAAATAGATAGATAGATTATTGGATAGATCAATTAACAGATAGATAGATAGATAGACAAATAGATAGATAGATAGATTAGATTGATATATAAATAGATAGATATATAGATAGATAGATAAATAGGTATGCAAATAGATATTCAGATATATAGACAGATAGATACACAAATAAATAGATAGAAAGATAATTAGCTAAATATATAGATACATAGATAGAAAGACAGATAGATATACAGATAGATAGGCAAATAAATAGATAGGTAAATATATAGATAGATAGACAGATAGATATATAGTTATATTGATAGATAGATAAATAAACATATAGAAAGATAGATAGATAAATAAAAATATAGAAAGATAGATAATACAATGATAGATAGATAGACATATAGATAGATATATACATAGAAAAATAGTTAGGTAGATTAACAAATAGATAAACAGATAGATAGATAGAAAGATATAAAGATATTTATAAAATAGAAAGACATATAGATATATAGGTATTTAGACAGATAGTTAAATATATAGATAGACATTTAGATTAATTGATTGATTGACGGATAGATAGATAGAAAGATAGAAAGAAAGAATGATAGATAAATAGATAAATAGATAGACAAATAGATATATTGATATATAGATAGATAGTAAGATTTATAAATAGATAGATAGATCGATTGATAGATATATAGATAGATAGATAGATAGATAGACAAATAGATAGACAGATAGATCCACAATTAGATAATTAGATAGAATGGTAGACTTAGATAGACAGAAAGAGAGATGGATTTTCGTCGCTAAGTGTAGCCACGGATCCTAATTTTCCATCACTATTTTTGTGACAATTTTTAATTTTCCGTTGCTAAAATAGAGATGGATTTAGATTTCCATTGCTATTTTAGCAATGTTTAATAATAAACCTTCACTAAAATAGCCATAGAAATTTGCAATCTATCACTAAAATAGTGATGGAAAATCAGAATCCCATCACTAAACTTAGTTATGGAATTCAATTTATCATCACTATTATGGCAATGGATTGTTGTATTATATCGCTAATTTATTTTCTTGTACACTTTTTGAGTCATTTTAGCTACAGAATATTCCATCGCTAAAATTTAATATCCATCGCTAAAATAGTTTTTAATTTAAATTTTTTTTATATTAAATTAAAAGATTACTGCAATATATTTAATTTTAAATAATTAGAAACCATAATAATAAAAAACACACATTCATTAGAAAAATAAATATTAATTTAGTTCATTGTTGAAAATAAAAGCAATACAAATAACTTACATTAATTGTGTTGCAACAATTTAAAAAACTCTTAACACAATAATTAGTTCATATCATCATCTTTTAAAAAAACTAGCTCATAATCTAAAAATCATGATCACGACCTACACTACAAGAAAAATCTCATATAGTTAGGGATAATTCCCTAGCTAAATGAGTATTTTCCGTCGATAAATATAATATAACAATGGATTACCGAGGAATCTGTTCCTTATCTAAAGTACTTCTTACTAAAATATAGCGACGGATAGTGTCCCCAGCTTAAAAGATAGCGACGGAAAAATCCCTTGCTAAAAAACACAAATTCCATAGCTAAATTAGCAAGATAAATGAGATTTTCCGTCGCCAATCAAAAATAATGATAGTTGATTCCCTAACTAAAGTGTTGTCAATAAATTTTAGCGATGGAAATAGTCCTTGGCTAAATAAAATTACCGATCAAAAATTCATCGCTAATTTTAATATTTTCCTAGCTAATTTTGAAAGGGATTTTTTCCTAGATATTTTAATTTCAAGATTAATTTCAAAATTTAAATTATTTTAAAATTTTTTAATAAAATAAAATAATATTTTTATATCAAATTGAATAAAAATTGAAACTATAAATAATTTATACTAAACAAAAAATAAAATAATTTAATATCTTAGTCTAATTTAATATTTTACACAATTGAAACAAAAAAAATAACAAAAATTTATTTCATCTTGTTCATCAATGTATCTACTGACAGTACATATAGTATTATATATCCATTCATTGACGTTGCTTTCTCTCCCTCTGCTCCTCTGATCATCATTTTTCTGATGCGACAAAGTTGTCCGAGTCACGGCACTTAATGTCTAGTGAAAAATCCCATCACTTATAGAAGCTTTGTATGTGGAACAATGTGGTATCATATCTGTAAGAAATTTAAACCACTCATTCAAATTTTAAAAAAAAAGTTATGTTTTGATACATATATAATATTGTATTATATATGTAAATATATACTAGCATTTCACTCGTACATATATTACTGCTGATATGTATATAAAAATAGCAATATTATGTGTACATATAAACTGAGTACAAATATACTTAGTATATATGTACATAAAATATTATAGTATTATATGTGCGTATATACTGACTTTCTTCATACATATATACCTCATTTTGTGTTGTTGTTGCTACTCCCGCTGCCACTCTTGCCATTGCTATCGTTGCCACTGTCACTACCAATACCATTGCTACCATTGCCACCGCCACTGCTGGCGTAGCTGCCTCGGCTACCGTGGCTGCCACGCTGGCCGCTGCTCCCGCTGCCGGTGCTACCGCTGAATGCTACAGCTGTTGCTACTGCTATTGCTACTGCTGCTACCGCCACCACAGTTGCTATCACTACCACCGCTACTGCCATTGCCGCCTCTGCCACTGCTACCACTGCTTCCGGTGCTGCCGCTATTTCTGGTGTAGCAAGTGCTACAGTTGCTACCGCCGCTGCTTCCAGAGCAGCCACTGCTGCGGCTGCTGCCGCTACCTCCGATGTCGTCATTCATGTCGCTGCCGCTCCCGCCACTGCTGCCACCATTGCAGCCCCTGCTGCTGCCGTTGCCACCACTGGAGCCATTGCTGCTTCCGCTGACGCCACTACTGTCGCTGCTACTACTACTGATAATAGGCTTTTACATACCTATAATAGGCTAAAACACTACCCAAAAAATTTGGAGACACAAATATTTTCACATATATATAAAAATAGTTTTTATAGACATGAACAAACACAAATTAAAGTTGATTGTCATATAGCTTAAATTAAAATTTAATTAATTAATTTAATATTTTTATATTTAATTTAATAAAAAATAGAAACTATAAATGAAAATTTTAAATTAGACAAAAAAAATCCATTGAATAATTTATTCTAATACAATATTTTAAATAACTAAAAAAATAACAAAAATTATATTATATCTTAGTAATCAATGTATCTACCGACTATGGATAAAGTATAATTTATCAATACATTGACATTACTTTCTCTCACTCTGCTCCTCCGATCACCAACTTTCCGTTGTGAAAAAACTATCCAAGTCACGGTGCTTCATGTCTATTAAAAAATCCATTCACTTATATAAGCTTCGTATGGGAAACCATGCATTACCACATTTCTAAGAAATTTAAACCACTAAATTAAAAAAACTATGTTTTGATAAATATATATTATTGCAGCAAAAATATACATATATACTAGCATTTCACTCGTACATATATTACTACAGTATTTGTACATATAAATTACAGTATTATGCATACATATATACCGAGTACATATATACTCAGTATATATGTACATAAAATACTACAGAATTAAACATACTTATATACTGACTATATACATATGTATATTCCACATTTTGTGTCATTCCTACTACTCCCATAGCCACTTCCACCCTTGCCTCCCCTACCGCTCACTGCCACCATTGCCGCTAATGCTGCTGCAGCTACGGATGCTGCTACACTGCTGCCTCCACTATCACCGCTACTGCTGCAGCTACTGCCTGTGCTGCCACCGCTGCCACTGTTGCCTCCGCCACCGCCACTACCTCTGATGCTGCTACTTTCTCCGTTGCCTCCACTATAGTCGCAGCCGCTACCGTTACCGCTGCCACTGCCGTTACTACTTCCGCCGCTGCCGCTTCTGGCACCACTGCCAACACTAACATCAGTGCCAATGCTGTCGCTGCTGTTGTGGCTACTGCTGCTGATATTAAGATTTTACATACCTATAATAGGCTAAAACTCTACCCAAATAATATGGAGAAACACAAATATATTAACATATATATATATATATATATATATATAGGTATTATAGACATCAACAAACAAAAATTACAGTTAATTGTCATATAGTTTCAACAAAGATTTAATTAAATAATTTAATATTCTTAAATTATATTTAATAAAAACAGAAACTATAAATGAAAATTTTAAATTAATCAAAAAAAATTCATTTAATAACTTATTCTAATATAATATTTTAAATAAGTAAAACAAAAAAATAATAAAAATGATTAATAACTTATTAATCAATGTATCTACCTACTGTGCATAAAGTATAATCTATCAATGCAATTGACATTGCTTTCTCTCCCTTTGCTCATCCGATCACCAATTTTCTGCTACGAAAATGTTGTCCAAGTCACGATGTATCATGTTTGTTGAAATATGTCTTCACTTATACAAGCTTCATATGGGAAACAATGCGGTACCATATCTGTACAAAATTTAAACCACCAAATCAAATCAAATTAAATAAAAAAAAACTATGTTTTAATAAATATTATTGTTACAGTAAATATGTACATATATACTACCATTTCATTCGTACATATATTACGACAGTATACATACATATAAACTATCGTATTATGCGTACATATATACTGAGTACATATATATACTCAGTATATATGTACATAAAATACTATAGTATTATATGTACGTATATAGTGACAATATACATAGGTATATGCCACATTTGTTGCCGTTGCTGCTGCACCCTCGACCGCAGCTGCTCCTACCGTTACTGTCATTGCCGCTACCACTGCCACTGTCATTGTCACTGCGACTATTACTGTTGCCACTACTACCGCCACTATCGTTGCTGCTGCCACTGTCGTCGTTGCTGCCACCACCGCCGCAACTACCATCGCTGTTGTCGCTTATACCACAGATGCTGCTACTGTCGCTTTTTTCGATGCTACCATAGCTAATGCTAATGCCGCCACTACCATTGCTATCACTGCTGCCGCTGGTGTCGCCACCGTCGCTGCCACGGCCACTGCCATCGCTGCCGCGGCCGCTGCTGCCTTTGATGCCATTATTGTTGCTTCTGCCATAGCTACCGCAGCTATCGCTAATGCAGCTACTACCACTACTATCGATGCTGCCACAGCTACCGCCGCCGCCGCCACTGCCGATGTCGATCCTATCGCTGCTACCATAGATGCTGCTACTGTTGCTTCTACCATTGCTACCCCAGCTATTGCTAATGCCACTGCTGCCACTACTATCGCTGCTGCCGCCGCTGTAGTTGTTGCTGCCACCGCTGTAGTCACTGCCATGGCCGCTGCCGTTGTCGCCGCTGCCAGGGCCGTTGCCGCTGCCGGGGCCGTTGCCGCCGCCGCCGCCACTACTATCGCTGTCACGGCCGTTGCCGCTGCTGCCGCTGCTGTCACTACCGCGGCCGCTACCGCCGCTGCCACTTTTGTTGCTGCCACTACCACCGCTGTCGTCGCTGCCGCTGCTGCCACTGATGCCGCTACTGTCGCTTCTGCGACTGGTACCGCAGCTACGGCTAATGCTACTGCTGCCACTACTATCGATGTTGCCGCTGGTGTCACCACTATAACAGCTACCACCAGTCGCTCCCGCCACCTGCTCCTGCCGCCGATGTCACCACCACCGTCGATGCCACCGCCACCACCATCGCCCCCGCCACCACTATTGTTGTGACCGCCTCCACCGCCGCCACCACCGCCACCACCGCTGCCATTGCTGCCGCTGCCACTACTATCGTCGTTGCTGCCATTGCTTCCGCTGTTGTCACCTCAGCCACTACTGCCGGTGTTGCTGGTGATTCCGCTGCTCCTCCCGCCACTGCTACTGCCACCCCCTATCGACGATGCTGCTGCTGCCACTACTACCGCCACTACCGCTTCCACTGCCGCCGCTGCCACCATTGCCACTTCTGCCACCGCCACTGTTGTCACTGCCATCACTGCCGCTACTGAAAATACACTTTTACATACCTATAATAGGCTAAAACTCTACCCAAAAAATTTAGAAACACAAAAACATATTCATAGATATATAAAAACAAATATTATAGACATGAACAAACACAAATTAAAGTTAATTATCATACGGCTTCAACAAAATCCAAAAGATGTCCAGCAATTATGTTTAGAGATAAAGAGAGTGCAAAAATAAAATATTTTTAGGATAATAAAGATTATATAAGCTAGACATTTTTTTGATAAAGCTGAAATCAGTAATATGGGACCCATGCATTGGAAGGATCATGGTAATGTCTCAATGGTTTGAATCAAGATTTTTTCTTCTGTCTCACATAATGTGTCCTGCACATTTTTCTGAGATTCATAATTTGGTTAATCAAAAAAGTAATGAACAAAACCAGAATAAAAAAATTGAAATCAGCAAAAAAAATATCATAATTTTTTGCTACACATAGACAAAAATAAATAACAGTTCAGAAATAATTCTCTTACTCAATCATCCTCATAATTTATAGGGAATGCTAGCCTTTCCAGTGAGGTTTCGTAGCTGGATCTCAAAATGCTATATGTTGCGCCAATGCTGCTAACACTGACTCCAAATAGGAAATCTGTTGTTGCATTACATTTTTAATTTCTTTAATTTATTGCATTTATTCCAACAAAAAAGTTATCTATGCATTCTTCTTTTTTATTTCAGTCTTCATATCAACAATATATTCATTTGTTTCCAATGCTTTTTGTTCGACTGCCTCATACACCATTGCTGAAACATATCAATTAGAAGTATGGCTGCTTCAACAAAATGCCACTCCCTTAGAGCCAATTCTGTACACTCGCTGCTTCTTTCGACCTACTATTGTCTCCATATAAATAGGATCATAGTCAATTGGTTGAAGGTCCATAGAACCCTCAACTTGTTGATGAGCAGCTGTCACATCTTCCTCCTTTAGGTCCTAAGATAAAATAGAGAAAAAAACTATTTTAGATTTATAAAAAATAAAATAAATATTTTGCATTCAAAATAATTTTCATAAAGTACTGTAGTTTTATAAAATTTATTAATATAATAATTTCTTATAGCAATCATCTAAGACTTGTTGTCAAAATACTGACCATCCACTTTCTTTACATGCAACTTCTGAAAATCTCATAAAAATTTGGATCTCGACCCAATTCTCGAGCCTAGAATATGTTTTTATTAAGTCATAAAAAACAAATGATAAAAAAATTTAACAAAATTAATAAAACCATGCAAAGATTTTATTTATTAGACTATTAGGATAAACACAAAATATAGAAATGTTTAGAATTTTGAATTTGTACCAAATCTCGAGAGTGCTCAATGCTCGACTTTGAATCTCAAGTGTGTCGACAGATTCCTGTACCTAGTCTAGCTTCCTCACTTTTTCAATTTTTGCTGGCAATATATGATTTTTTCTTCACATCTGGCTCATACCAATAATTAAGCCACTCTGGCCAGTCTTTCTTGATTATAAAATCAGACATTTCTTTCATTTTATTTAATTTATAGACAAAATCAGAATACCGTTAAGTAGATTTGATCTTCCATAATGACTTTATCTTTCCATCAAATTTGGGTGCCCATGTGCACTGATTCTATAAATAGAAAAATGACAAAAGAATTTATATTAACAACAAGAACATAATTATTTACTATTTGAATAATAACCAACGTAAAAGTTAAGTAATTAGATAATTATTTTTCAATTCTTTTGTTTTGTTATTTTTACCTAAATGTCATTAAAATATGAATGTTTTGTCGATTTAGAAACTTTCTTCCAGGAGAAAGGTTTTGAATTAGCCATTTTCTTGAAAGCTTTTGTAATTATAGTCGAACACTTGTGAGATGGAATAAAACTGTACAAATAAATAAATAACATTGAAAACAAGCAAACCATAACAATATGAAAAAAACCACTGACAGTAATATTAATATTTTTTTTTCAAGTCAAATTTACATATTTCTTTTACCTCTCATCCACAATCTCAATTTCTAACTTTACACTGATTGTAGAGGAAGACACAACATTTGATGATGTTGTTGGTATTGTAAATGGGGGAACAATTAGTGTAAAATGTGGGGTAGAAGATAGAGATGGATCAAAAGTTTGTGCAGGAAGCACAATGGATGGTGGGCTTACATCTGATAAAGGTGATAGTAGAGATCTCAATGATGGTGATGGTGATAGAAATGGAGATGGTGATTATGATGTTGATGTCTGGATATGGTGGCCTGAGATGGTACTGATTCTGCAACATGATGTAACATACTAGATGAATTTGGTTCATTTCTGTGTCCATGTCAACCTCCACCACGACCACGTCCTTTAGGCACCATCTACTATACAAAATAAAACATAGAACAAAAAAAGGGATATGATGAACAAGCATGCATTTTCGAATAAAACACACCGATAGATTTCAATAAAATATAAAAAGCCTTTGATAGTTTAAATTTATAATAAAATTATAAAAATTTAATTATCGGCATCACTATCATCTTCTAGTGGATCTTCTGATATTTCGTCTGATTCTGATAGAAGTTTGAACTCATCTTCAGATAGAAATTGATCATCTTCAATTTCTATTGTGCCACCATTTGAATCACATAAATTTTCTGGATCTTCATCTACATTCACAGGCTCAAAATTATTATGTCATCCTCTTGGAATACTGGTGCAATTTCTAAGTCTGCACTTATTTGTTGCGATGTTGATAACTCAAATTTTGATCAAGCTTTCATTTTGAAAATCACCCACCAATCTCTCTTATCATGAAATAAACTCGGATATATACAATAATATACATGAGTAGCTTGAATTGCCATAATAAATGGCTTATATCGATTATATTTGCGTTTATGGTTAACATTCACTAGTTATAATCTGAATGAATCTTTAAGCCCACATTTCGTGTAGGATCAAACTACTCACATTTAAATAATACAATCTTGTTATTTTTGAGTCCAGGATACTCCAACTCAATAACTTCTTTGAGTTGACCATAATAATCTATCTCATCTGCACTATAACATGAGCCTTTAATGCATACACCACTATTCATTATTATTTTAGAAGAACCATGCCTGATTATTTGAAACTTATAACCATTAAAAAAATACCCAGGATATGTTGTCACATATCTAAATGGGCCTTTATTTAGATTCTGAATGAAAATATTTGAATCTCCATTTGAAGTTCAATTTCATGTGACATAAAATAAAAAAATTATATTAACAAATAAAAGTTACTAATAAATTAAATAATTCAAAAATAAAAAACATAATTATATTCACATAATTTTTTAACCAATTCGCAAATTTAGTTTCTAGCATATAATCAGCATCATTGCTGGAAATTATTGGATGCCTATATTTTAATTGCTCAACATAAATACTCCACACATATAAAATGAGAGAAAAAAATGTACACCAATTTTTAATAATTCTTATTAAATATAAAATTAAACTATGATTAAACCTGCAACCATTTTGGGTATTCATACTAAATATATGGTGCAACCTCTTCACAATTAAGTAAAACATAGCTCCAGGTTACTTTGTACTTTTTATCTGTCATACATCTTTTCATTGCTCTTCCAAATGCTTTTCCAAGGTGCTTGAAGATAGATAGTTTGTCCATAGAATCATCTTCTACCATCACATGACGTTTATAATTCCATGACACATTTCTATTCTTTGTATTTTTTTAACTCAAAATAATAAGAACAAAATGATGATGTTTCTTCTACTAAATATGCATTGCAAATTGAACCTTCAACTTTTACCTTGCTTCTAACATTCAATATCAATTTACGAAGATACTTACATCCATAATGTTAGGTTTCAATTAGATTAAATTACAATAATACTTAAAGTACTAAATAATAAAACACATCAAATTATATGTATTTACCTCTCAAAAAGATACATCCACCTGAATTGTACTAGCCCTGCAATCCTTGCTTCATATGCCAAATGGACCGACAAATGCTCCATCGAGTCAAAAAAACTCGATGGGAATATCCGTTCAAGCTTACAAATAATAAGTGGAATGTCATTCTCCAGCCTTACCATGTCATCTATTTTAATTGTGGTTGGAGTTAGCTGTTTGAAAAACAAACCATGTTATCTAAGGACCTTCCAAACACATAGTGGAAGAAAGTCATGGAATGCAATTGGTATTAATCTCTGCATAAATACATGACAGTCATGACTTTTCATTCCAAATAACTTAAGATTCTTCATATCCATGCATCTACCCATATTTGACACATATCCATCAGAAAATTTCAAAATTTAAACCCATTCACACAATATCTGTCTTATCAAGTGTGTAGCAAGCTTTAGGCAATTTTTCTATTTCCTCATTCAGTTTAAATTCAGGATGCCGATAGTAATCATTCAGCTCATGTCTTGATTTTAAAGTGTCTTTTATTTTTCTGTCTAAATTATGCAACAGTGTTGTAAACATTGTCAAAAACATTTTTTTCAATATGTATTACATCTAAGTTATGAAGAATTAAATTGGACTTCCAATAGGGCAAGTCCCAAAATATACTATGTTTCCTCCAGCCAAATAATTTGCTTTTTGGTCCATTACTTCTAGTAGCTTCCTTTTTAGTTACCTTCTTCAAACCCAAACTCTGAATATCTGTCATAATATCATCTCCTGGACGAACTACTGGTGCAACTATCATCACAGTTTTATTTTTTTTTAATGTAGTTATATTTCTTCGAAATGGATGATCCATAGGTAGAAACTTATCATGGTTATCAAACCATTACTGTTTACCACTAAATTTGAGGGTAAATACATGTATAAATATAGTTAAACTTTATTTATACATGTAGGTATATATATTTATTTATATAATTGTATATATCTATACCTATATTTATGTATAGGTATAGATATAGTAAAATACATTTTTAAATACTAATTTATACCAATGTATATTAAATATAAGTTGTAAATTATATATTTAAATATAATTATGTATAAAGTTTTTATAGTAATACATATAATAAGATACAATTATTTATAGTTATATGTTATTATACATATAGTATATATAACTATAAATATTTTTATATAGCTAAACATATAGTTATACATAAATATATTCAATACAAATAGTTATACATAAATATATAAAGTTATAAATAAATATATAGATTTACATATATGTATACATACTTACAAATATAGTTATATTTAATTAATATAGTGTTATAAAGTTATACAATTATTTATATATAATTATAAATAATTTTTATATATAGTCATACAACTTCAATAGATAACTAAAATATGGCCAGCAATGATGTTTAGAGAGAGAGAGAGAGAAGAAATACTATATTTCTACCATTTTCCACATGAGCAAGAAGTTACTTTGAATGACCATTTATTACTGCTTCTATAGCGAAGTGATGTTCGGATTATTATTACCATGCTATTTGTTTTTAAAAATATTATTTTTGATAGTACTTATGTACAAAAAATTTTGGTTCATATATTTTATACCATCTTAGCTTGAGTATCCATGACACATTACTATATGTTGATCTTATTATATTAGTATGAAATTATTATTTTAATATTACTAAACTTGATTCAACAAGTCCACTCATAACTAACACAAGAAAGATCACAAGGAATCACACACTACGAGACATCTATTGAAGGAATATTGAAATTATTAGAAATATATGTGTTTTATTTCAAGAAACATAAATATGAAGTTATTATGTTTGAGATATTTTTGAGATATATTTAATTAACAAAATGTTAGATACATGGAAAATATAAATCTTTATACGCACACACACACACACACCATGATAATCTTTGTTAAAGATAAGTACAACCATAAGAATATAAATGAATCATGTAGGAAAATGACAATAAAGTCTATGAAAAAATTAATAAGAATAATTATTTTTATATCATATGTTGACTTACAAGCTTATCACATGCATACTTGCATGAATATCATGTATTAGTATGTATGATTTCCATGTCTTGGCTTACATGAGTGATAAGTATTGATTATGTGCTTACTATGTGTTCTCATGCATTAATGCCAACTGCTTGAAAGTGTGTTTGTTATATGATGATGTCTATACCTACCAAGGATTGACTTGACATGTGAAAGATATGTGTTGGCTTACTAAATGTTGCATCAAAAATTAAAATACTTGGAATCTTGCCTATAAATAAATGTGATTTAGGGCTCATAGCACACAACAACACAAATCATGAGAACATTTCAAAGTGAATTGAGAAACTTTTGCTCAATTATTTTCTATTACAAGTGTGAATATTATTGAGTTTTCTAGAAGTTAGTATAATAGTTCAAACTGGTTCTATCGAGTATAATCATTTTAATTTAATTTGACATGCTGAACTATTATTTTATTTAATTTATTTAATTTATTTAATTTATTTATTTTATTTATTTTATTTTATTTTATTTTATTTTTGAATTCAAACATTACTCATTTTTGAATATTTTTTGTAGATATCAAGTCGACATACCTAAGTATGTATACTAGTTATGTATAAGATACACATGCCTATTGACGTATATTGTTTTTGTAGATATTAAGTCGGCATACCTAAGTATGTATACTAGTTATGTATAAAATACTCATGCATATTGATGTATACTATTTTTGTAGATATCAAGTCGGCAAACCTAAGTATATATACTATTTATATATTGTTTTTGTGTATGGTCACCATCAAAAACCACACAATGACAACGCATTATATCACAAATATATGAAGCATGTATATGAATAAGTTTACATACGAAATCCTAGCATGCCATGGTGATTAAAGAAGAAATTAGGAAACAAAAAAATAGAATAAAAATATTTACTCTTCAATTAAGCAATCCAAGATAATCAATGAAGAATAAATGTATAAATGTACCGCAAATCAATAACAAATTAAAACATAAAATCTCGAATTAATTTTAATTGATTCAGCATCGAGAGATAGATTTCGGAATGCAGAGGAATTTTGTTCTTTTGGAGATGTGTCAAGTCAAGAAAGAGGATGTATATTTTAGGAAAATATTTATATTTTTAATTCTTAAAACATTAAATAAATAATATATATATATATATATATATATATATATATATATATATATATATATATATATATATATATATATAAAATACAAAAATACTCATTAATTTTATTTACTATCAAAAATTTTTCAACAAAATTAATGTGCGTGTAGCAAGGTACAAATGAAAAATAAATACCTTACAAATTTTTATTATAATATTAATTAAACAATAAATATATAAATAATAATGATAATAATGTTTTGCCTTAAAAAAATATGAAATAGGTACAAAATTAACAAACTTCATATAATAAGGCATAAATGAAAAGATGATTAGTCTTCTAGCCACTCGCCTAAAAGTGATAAAATACTTTTAATGTTAAAAATTATATAAAAATTTATATTTTATGGTTATAAATTTTTAAGAATACATATTAATTTTTACGAAGATAATATGAAATAATTTTAAATGCATAAAATTTCATATTATTTGATATCATTTATAATTTTTAAAATTCAAAAAATTACTTAAAGTAAGAAGATAATTAAAAAAAGTAATATTTATTATTTTAATAAAAACGTAATGTTAAAAGCTAATTGTAAAAATATTACTCAATTGTTTAATTTTTATAAATTTAGTAGGATTAAACATCTATGTATTTATTTATAATTATTATTTTATTTTCTTATAACTTTATTGAAACGATTATATTTTTATTATCTTTCAAGATTTTCAAAATTTGTATTATTTATGTTTTCAAAAGTATTCTATAATCATAAAATTTTTTAAATATTTATAATAATATTAATATTTACTAGTTCATTCATCAATTCAGATATTTTTGAAAATATTTTATATTTTATGTTACAATGAATTAATTTACATTTAAAGTAGTAGAAATTTTAATGTATGTTAATTTAATTTTTAAAATATTGAAAAAAATTTTATACTTATTGAATTAATTATTTAATATTATTATAATTTAAATTATTAAGTTTATTAATTAAAAATTTTAGAAAATTTTTTTGTATAAATTTTTAAAAATCTATTACATCATAAAAATAGTTATTTTAGTCCTTATTAATATAATTTTTTTGTATTTTTATTTATTTTAAATTAATTATTTATAATATCATTTTTTTATGATTTTACTAGGAGAATGTGTGTTTCTAGGATTACTCATCTATAGACCAATAACTTATATATAATAAACAAAATAAAATAAAATATTAAAAACAATAATAAATAAAAAAAATTATATAATTAAATATTAGATGGGGAAATAGTTTCGCTAAATCCGTAGCTAAATTATAGATTTTATAAGCTAGGGAAAATTCATCGCTATAATACGGATTTTATTAGCTCGAGAAAATCCATTGCTAAATTACAAATTTTATTAGCTAGAGAAATTCCATCGCAAAATTAAGGATTTTATTTTCTAGGGAAATTCCATCACAAAATCCATCACTAATATATGTATTTTATTAGCTAGAGATATTTACTAACTAAATCCGTTGATAAAATATGGATTTTATTAGCTAGAGAAAATTCATCGCTAAATTCGTAGCTAAATAAAGTAATTTATTAGCAGGGGAAAATCCGTCGCTAAATTTATCGCTAAATCAAAGATTTTATTAGAAAAATAAAACCTATCGCTAAATCCATCGCTAAATCTAGGATTTTACTAGAAAGGGAACATTCGTCACTAAATCAAAGATTTTATTAGTAAGGAAAAATCTGTCTCTAAATCCGTCTCTAAATCCGTCGCTAAATCAAGGATATTATTAGCAAGAGATATTCCGTCGCAAAATTCATCGATAAATTAAAGATTTTATTAGCAATTGAAATTCTATGGCTAAATCCATCGCTAAATCAAAGATTTTATTAGCAATGAAATTTCCATCGCTAAATCCATCGCTAAATCCCGTCACTGAATATCTCGTAAAATCCATCGCTAAAATTCCCGCTTTCCTAGAGGGAAAATTACGAAAATTTTCCGTCGCTAATCCATTGCTAAAATCACCATTTTTCTTTAGCTTAATTTACGAAAATTTTTCTTTGCTTATCCGTCGCTAAATCCGTCTCTAATCTGTCACTAAATCCCCTGCTTTTCTTTAGCAAAATTTTCAAAAAAATTTTTCTCGCTAATCCATTGCTATTTTTTTTCATAAAAAAATCATCAATCTCTTTCTATTCCCTAGCTAATCCATTGCAATTTAGCCAGGGATTGATCTCTAGCTAAAATTCCCTAACTAAATTGATATTTTCTTATAGTGCTAGAGATGGTTTTGGGGGTGTAGAAGCTAGATTGGTAGGATTTGGATGCCAGGCATTGGATTGAGATTGTGCGTTAAACATACATTCAAATAGCTCCATCTTTTGTTGAAATTGCTGTTCTAATTACTCTTTATACAATCTAACATTTTTATTCATTTTGAGTTGAAATTCTTGGACTTCTACTCTCACCCTCTGCACAACCACTTCATTCACACATTTTGTGAAATGTTCATCAGATATAAAATCATAGCGCAAATTGCTAGAGGAACTACTGCAAGTCTCATGGTAAAATGTGGACACTTGAGAGACAAGGCCATACACTTGCCTTTTTTTTACCTCCAACTACTTGCAGATATAACTAGCTCGTGTAAACCTTCACAGGCTCCATTGAATCCTCCTCAGTCTTAAAAGCAAAGGCAACCATGGTTTCCACAACATCCTATATTTAATTCATTATAAAATTAATAATTATTTAAGAATAATTGTTGAGTTATTTTAATAAAGCAAAATTGAAATCTTACATTGATGTCCTTGGATCTTTTGTCAGCGAAAGCACCATCTTTTTTGATGTGCATCGTCTTTAACACTTCAAATGACGTGGGGGGGTGGGGGGGGGGGGGGGGGTGGGGTGGGGTTTGTTTCAATTCCTTTTTCTACTAAAATTAATTATTAAATTAATTAGTTTGAATAAGATGATGAGGAAATGTTATTTAAAAAAATATTCATATCATTCTTACCAAAGCAATACAATGTTGAATTGTGGATCTAGAGCCCACCTATAAGTGTGGAAAGACCAGTTCCAAGTCCTTCCTTTTCTGTACGCCAATTTTTAGTAGCTTGTTCATGTTCTTATCATATTCAGGAGTATTCCAATATTGCTGCCAGCTTTACCATATATTTTCTGGTATATTATCTTCCTTTTTCCCTTCAATTCGCATCTTGCTCAACCAATCCCCACATTGCTTTCCTGACACCCTATAAAACGTTCTCTTGACTAATGCATCATTTGAATCATATTAGTTACAAGCTTTCTGAGAAATATATATATATATATATTTCAACCAATAAAAATGCATAACCACATACAGTACTAGTAGCATAATGTGATTTTGAAATAATACAATTTTAACAAGTTTGAATGCTCTTAAACCATCTTTTCTTTTGTAAACAGCACACGAACAAATTACAAGGGACTAAAAATGTTAAAATATACAGATGTAGTTACTCCTATTGCTACTAAAATCATTTTCTCTCTAATCTTAGACAAATAGATCAAAAAATAATCAAATATTTTAACTTTAAAAGCAATAACATCATCATGAATCATAACTTTCAAAGAGAGAGAAGAATAATAAATGGAAGCAATATGTTCTATTTCATGTTAATACCCCACTATACCCAATCTGAAAAAAATAAAGAAAAATGGAACAAATCCGAATTAGATACTACACCATCATATCAAACATCTATAGAATCTCTTTTTTAACACGTATGCGATCTTATTAAGCACAACACAAGTTCAGCTCCTTAGAGCATTCAGGTTTCCTTATCAAGATATGTGTCTCTTTTTGCTTTTGTTTATAAAAATTTACCATTTTATATCCTTCTATTGCCTAGACCACCTATTGGCTTCTTGATTTTTTATCAAATGAATACTATACCACCTATTGGCTACTTGCTTAATATTGTATCAAATGAAACTAAAGACTATTCATGTACATTTTAAAATGTGTATGGATTCTTAGTTGTTCAGAATTGAACTTACACTGCATTATTTTAAGCTTAGCTACCAAAAACCAAAATAATTATAAATAATCAATTTGTAATGCCCATAAAATGATGAGGAAAAGCAATATAAAGGCTGGTAGTAGAGCAACCTAAAAAAAGTCACATTCAATTTACAACATCAACATACAAATAAGATCAAAGGGTCCATCACCATCAACATCCATGTATCCATGATAAATTAATGGACATATACATACACACATATTTAAATAAGACCCATATACTGTTGTCAAAAAGCTATATTTTTTATTAAAAAGTACAAGCAGCAATTTTTTTTTGTAGCCAACAACAAGCAGTAATTTTTTTCAGCCAGCAACAAGTAGAATTTATTTGCTACGAGCAACAAGCAGAAGTGTAGTTAGCCATAATTAAATGCATAGGTCGAGTTAGAGTAGAGTAGAGAATGCTTGCTTTATATATGATTCCAATTCATCAACAATTTATATGCATACATATATTGATAAAGATGTATTTTATGTAAATATAGTCAATGTTTTGTTCTTATATTTAGGTGTATGCTTTGTTCCATGACCTATATATGGCAAAATATTTTCCAACCAATGTATTTTCTTCAAGATTTTTTTTCTTCTTCAGATTTACTACTAGAATAGATGAATAAAAGGGTGTTTCTATCATACATAGGCTTAATTGCATCTCAGTACTAAAACATTATATACAACTAGTATAGCTACATTTTTCTTGAACATTAATATGTTCTAGTTTATCATATCCATAACATTTGATTTGTCATAATTAATATGGTTCAATAAAGGTGAGTTCAATAAGTAACCTCATTAATTGATAGCTTATTTATTGAATCGGATATCTATCCCTCAAGTGTACTCACCCTTTTTCCCTTTTTTACTATTTGGACTAGAAATAATATATACCCCTCCTTTTAAAATGAGCTAATCTAAATTATTATCCATTGATGTAAAATTTCTTACTAAATTTATCTAATAAATTAAATACCAAAAACACATGGAAATTGAGTTTTTTTTTACTGATATCTACCTACAAATTGGAACTTTTTTTTGTGGACCAAAGAAGCTGTAACATCACCAAATCTTGCTACTATTTGAACATTAGGTTCCAAAAAAAACACTTGTAACTTAGCCTTCAGCATATACATTAAAAAACATGATCAAATCAAAGACATAACAAGTTTTAACTCTAGTTAGCCACAGAAAGAAACTTCCAACATGAAAAAATCATACTCTACCATAAATGAAATCCTATCAGATGCAACAAGTTTCCCACAAAATATAGAACAAGAAGTTTCTAGAAAAAGGTTTGGTAGCTACAGGAATGAAGACAGCTAAACGTTGCTGCCAAACATCTCATTAAAAAGGAAAAAAAAAGCTATCATAATGAACCCAATCTAACAAAGATATTTTGAATAAAAAGAAAGACTTTAAGAATAAAAAAAAGGTGTAATTAGTGAAACAATAGTTTCATTGTTACAGCAATACCAACATAACATTGGCTGCAAAAAATTAAAACAAAATTCCATCATCATCAAACACGTACACTTTCACCACATTTGAAAGGTGAATCATATACATGCAACAACCTAACAAAATAGTAGTTAGTTTACATAAATACACTAAAAAAATCCTGTCAAGTGTGCAATGATAACAAGAGAACAAGTACATATGAAATACCTTAAATTCGTCCCAATAGAACTCCTTAGTATTGGCAATCACCAACCTTCATGTTGTACCATCCATTTCTGGTCTATGCTTAAAAATCTTAGTAATGTTCATTGAAGCACTTGAAAGAAATCTATTCCAAAAATTACAAAATAATATTAAATGTTAAATCTCATATGAAAATAAATTATCTTGTATAGAAACCAATCAAAAAACAATAAGTGGCATAATAAACATTTTAAACATGGTCTCCCTATCAACTGTTTCTATATTCTTTCTCTATGTGATACCACATGTGGTTGATGACCTGGCTAGTGCTGATGTGGTAGAAGACACCAGATCTGTCTGTGGGGTAGGTGGTGGTAAGTTCTCCACATTGAAGGTAGGTGTCAAACCTAAAGCTGGCGGGGCAGTGCTTGTAGGTAGGATGGCTGGTGTAGATAGTTCAGTTGCCCCTCGAGCTCCATGATTAACTTTGCTCCTTGCTGAATGGCCACCTCTCAAACCTTCAATGAACATAATTACAAAATAACACATTTATAATGAACATGCCTACGGTGGTACATAAATATGCAAGAAAAAAATACTAATAATTGAAAACAATATTATAAATATATTTATAAGGTCATAATAATATAAAGGCTTTAATCTTCAATATTGTCACATTATCATCATCATCATTGTCTATTTCTTCATATTCTTCATCTGACTCTATTTCTAGCTCCACCTCTTCATTTTCTTGAAGTTCTATATCCTCAATGTCTAAAAAAGGACAATTGTGATCAACTAATGATTTAGGTTCTTTGTCTGCTACAATATCAATATAATGGGTTTTGATGACATCCTCTTGAAATGCTCCTATATTTAATAGCAAAATTTTTGATGTCTCGGCTACTTCCATGACCCCTCGAACTTTTATCTTGCAAACAACCCACCAATTACACATGTTTTTTCTTGTGCTTAGATAAGATGCATAATAGACCTGAATTGCTTGCTCCACAAGAATAAATGGTTCATATCTATTGAATCTTCATGTGTGGTTCACATCAACAAGCTTATACTCAGGGTGACTTCTTGTACCTATACTTGGTGTCGGATCAAACCACTGACAATTGAATAATATGACTTTTTTTCATAGTAATGCAAGGTATTCCAACTATAAAACCTCCATTAGTTGACCATAAAAGTCAAATTATATTGCACTAAAATTAGAACCCTTTATGCATACTCCACTATTCATGGTTGCTTTATTTGATCCATGCCCCAAAGTGTGAAACTTATATCCATTCACATAATATCTAGGAAACACCTTAACACCTCATAAATATCTTTTTGCAAGGTCATTTATGAATTGGCTGGAGATATTCGAAATAGGATCATGAGCCTATAAAAAAATTGAAAGTTATAAGAATTATGGGTAACAAAATCCAACAATATATATATATATATATATATATATAGTTGAATTTTTATTACTGATATGTGCCTCAAACCAAGATGCAAAGTCTTTATCAAGTTTAGCATCAACTTCGACTTCTACAACATATGGTTGATGTTCTCTTAATCTAGCAATAAATAGTCGATAGCAAATGACCATTAGTTTCATCAATTACATAAATAATTTTGCATATATAAACTAGTTTTCAATCATTTCTTTATATAGGGCTTTACTAAATATAGGGCTTTACTTCTTAACAATTCAATAGAATATACGTGAGAGCTCCATGATATTCATTTGGAGTAAGATATCAAAATATTTACTTGCCAAATGCTCTACTACCATGCTTAAATATGGAAAGCATCCTCTCATGTTCTTGAGTTTCATCTCTATCAATGACAATTAGATTTCGTGGCACTCTTTGATATCTTGTATTGACATATGGCTCAAAATAATGAGCACAAAATGAAGATGTCTCCTCAACCAAATATGCATTGCATATAGAACCTTCAACCTTTGCTTTATTGCGCAGATTATTTTTCAACCTTCGAAGGTACCTAAAGATAATCTTTGTCAAGCTACATAAAATATTATGTCATTTTAAATTAGATTGACATATCAAATTCATATGAGTTATTTTTTTTGCTAACCTCTCAGATGGGTACATTCATTGGTATTGAACATGACCTACTATCCTTGTTTCATATGGCAAATGAATGGCGAGATGCTCCATACAATCAAAATAACTTGGAGGTAATATACGCTCAAGCCTATAGATAATATTAGGAATTTAATCTTCAAGTTGCCTCATGTCTTCCACTATTATTACAATAGATGTAAGGTCTTTAAAAAAGTTATTCATCTCTGTCAAAGATGACCACACATTCTCTGGCAATAGTTCACAAAATGCTATTGGAATTAGCCATTGCATAAACACGTGGTAATCATGGCTTTTCATGCCAAATAATTTGAGCTTATTCATATGAACACATCTTTCCATGTTCGAGGCATACCCGTCAAAAAATCGAAGTTCTTTCTGCCATTCACACAATTTTTTTCCTAACTTATCCAAAGTATATGTAGCATTTGGATATTTACCTGTGCTCTCATTTTGGTGTAACTATACTCGTCGACAAAACTCTTTTATTCAAGCCCTAGACTTTGCATTGTCTTTTGATTTTCCTTCAATATTCATAACAATATTGAAGACATTATCAAAGACATTTTTTCAATATGCATGACATCTAGATTATGTCGAATGAGGTTTGTACTCTAATACGGTAAATTCCAAAAGATGCTTCTTTTCTTCCATCCACATTCATAACTCTAGAAAATACGAGCATTCGTGGACTCAACATCAGTTTCTATCACTTTCTTCAACTCTAATTGCTCAATTTGCACTAATATTTCATCTCCTGATCCTACTTGTGGTGCAACTTTTCCCAGTGTTTTACCCTTCAAAATAGAATTTTTATTCCTTCGAAATTGATGATGTCTTGGTAAGAACTTATGATGATTTTCATCCATGATGTCTTGCCCCCTTTATTCAATGTAAATGCATATCAATCTTTCATGCAATGAGGACATGCAAGCTTTCCTATAGTACTCCATCCCGACAACAGTGAGTATAAGAGAAAATCACTAATTTTCCACATTAGAGCAGCCTTCATTTGAAAATTATGCTTCTTTGAAATGTCATATGTACATACCCCCACCTCCCACAATGTTTTCAACTCTACAATTAAAGGTTGTAAGAAAAATCCAACTTTTCCTTTGGAATCTTTGGCCCTGGCACAATTATAGATAAAAACATATATTAATCTTTAATGCACATCCATTAGGGAAAATTGTATGGCATCAATATAACCAGCCATGATGAATATTGTTGTCCGGATTGACCAAATGGATTAAAGCCATCAATGGAAAGACCCAGTCGAACATTTCGACTTACAGCTACAAAATCAGGATGAGTTTGATTGAAATATTTCCAAGCTTCATAGTCTGAACAATGATGCATAACACCATCTTCAGACTCATGCTCAGCAATCTCTATAATCGAGGAGCCAAGGGAAAGTAATACATTTTTTTATAAGGAACATTTATTTTCTGCATATGAGATCCACGCATTGGTCTCCTGAAATGAGAACGGTGACAAAACTTGCAACTTGCAAGTTCACTATCTTCACCTCTGTATATCTTGCAACCATTAATGAAACAATGAATCTTTTTTTCTAGTAGACCCAAACCCTGAACTAATTTTTTGGTGCTGTAGAAGCTTTCACTCATCACATTGTCTGGTGGTAGTAACTTGGATTTCAATTGAAAAATATCATCATAAGCACGTTCAGATAAATGGTGTCGAGATTTAATGTTCAATCACAATAGCAGAGAAACATTGAATGATATCTATTGCCAGACCAGATCTCCTAATCAGTTGCATTCAGCATTTCAAATAATTTTGCAGCTGTTGGGCTTGGGTCCTCTTCAATGACATTAGGATTAAAGGAAGGGCAGCAACATCAATTTGCATTGTATCCAAAGCATTGTATGGTTGAGGATTGACAAATCCTAAGTCTATGACTTCATTGAAATTGACATCGAGTTTCCCAATATCTTACTCGATAGGCTTACCATGTAGATACCAATTATAATATTCACGGACAAATCCATACTGTGCTAGATGATATCTCATAGTATCCACCTCTTGAAAATTTTAAATCTGACACTTATGATGGTCGCATGGACCCTGAATCCTACTCTAGTCCATCAATACTGGGTGACTCAATGAAAAATTAATGAATCCCTCGAAGTCCATTTCGTACTCCATAGTAAGAGCACCATCTTTCATCTGATAATCAATCCACTATCGATTTGGTCATATTTTTTCTAATGTCAATATGTAGTCATACCTTTATGCCTACACTAATTCAAGAATCCAACAATAAAATTTTTCAGCTACATATAAAAATAAATGGAAGAAAATTTTTGCTTGCAACCTTATAAAATAATTAAAATATAACATATATGTAAAACAAACAATAACCTGATTAAAAAAATATAATCTAATAAGCTTTAAAAGATCAAATCATTATATTTTGTATGGTTGAACTTTTAACAACTTATAACCTGATTTTGAATTCAAGATATATAATATAACTTCATTTTGTAATCATACATAGATATTAACCTAATTTCAACATTTCATATTAATACAAATAAATTTGCTATTGATACAATGGTGTAGTTTAATTTTAAGTCCATGTAGTAAAACCTTAAAATGAAATACTTTCATGCATACAACTAATTATCAAAAGCTAAACACATAAACTAGTCACAATGTATCAATGCTAACTTCAATCGAGGGTTGTATCCATGAAGGCCCTTCCTCTCAATAATTAATTAAGCTACATGAGGGAGAGACAAATCAGTTTGATAATGTTTCTTGCCTCAATACTGAGGTAGAAGATTTAAAAAGAAGAACAACAAACCAGCAAAATAAAATCATCAACTAGGTCAGAGTTAGACATCAATGATTCTGGTAACAACCCAAATTGGTGCTAAAATTTTATTTAGAGCTGGAGTTTTTGCAAGCAAAACACTAGACTTTTCTGAGCAAAATAGAAGAAAATGAGGGTGGTGCTACTGATGGCGGTGATTGAAGATGATGGTGATGGATGGCGATTGGGCTATGATGGTTGGCAGTTATGGGTATCAATTACATTGGATTGGAACGGCTTGGGGAATTTAGGTTACCATCTAAAAAAAATTGAAAAGAATAAAATTTAAAGTTTAGTTTAAAGTGACTTAGAAGATTTCACAAAAAAATAAAATAAAGTGATTTAGGGAAGCTCAAAATGATGAAGTTGTGGATCTAAAATAAAAAGGGCATTGTTTTGGAAAAAGTAATGATACCAAAGTTATATTAAAAATTTAAATATGGTTTATGACATGTTGTATAATTATTTCCATTTATATTTTGTAAATAGAAATATTATGGTGTATAGAAAAATTTTACATTTTGTAATAAAGATTTTATTTTTTAGTAAAACTTTTATATTTATTTTATATATGTTTCATTGTTATTATTTTCATATTTATTATATTATATAATTATTATTTTATAAATAATTGTTTTAGAAAAAAAAATAACTATTATAATACATTACACAAAAGTTAGCATAAATTTACTTCTGTTGTTAAAAAAACAAAGTTAACAACCAAAGTTTAAATGATTAAATCAATATAAAATATTTTTAAATTCATTTAATTAAAGTTCCGTTAATTTTACGGGAAAGAAAATTATAACCATATGAGAAAAAAATATTAATAAATATACTAAAATATTTTAAAATTATTAATCAATTGAAAATTTTATCATGCTATTCTCGAATCAAAGTAATATTCATAAAGATATAAATAACTAAACATTTGCTAAATTTAGTGATGGAAATAAAATTCCGTAGCAAATTTAGCGAAGGAACCAAATTCCATCGCTAAATTAGTGATGGAACTAAGAATCCATCACTATTCCAAACATAATTTTGTTAGCTAAAATTCTAAAAGTTCCTTAGGGACAGAACTGATAATCCATAGCTAATATAATGATGTAACTGATAATCAATCGCTATCTAATAGCTCCCACCAACTTACTGCCTTATTGTGGTCACGAAATATTTTCCGTCTATAAATCGATCGCTATGTTTATTTCCATCATGAATCCATCACAAATTTGTTATGGATAAAGTCCGTTGCTAAAATCTATCACTAAATTGGCTATTTTTTTGTACTAGACAGACAAACAGATAGTCAAACAGAAAGATAAACTAACAAAATATAGACTAATACATAGATAGAAACACAGATAGATGGATTGTTATAATGATTGATAGACATATTGATTAACAAATTGATAAACATTTTGATAAAGATATTGATAGATAAATTGATAGATAGATTGATAGTCATATAGATAGATAGATTGATAGATAGAAAGATAGAGAGATAGAAAGATAAACAGATAGAGAGAAAAAGAGATCGACATGTTATTAGAAAAATAAATTGATAGATAGATAGACATATAGACAGATAGATAGATAGACTGATAGATTGATAGGAAGATATATAGAGAGATAAATAGATAGACAGATAGATAAAGATATAGATATATATTTATTTAGATAGATTAGATAGCTAGATAGATAGAAACAAAGATAATTAGATAGATAGATAAAAAGATAAATAGATACTTAGATAAATAGCCAAATAGATAGGTAGAAAGATTTATAGATATATAGATAGATAGATAGACAATTAGATTGATAGATATAAAGACAGATAAATAGATCGATAGATAAAAAGATAGATATATTGATAGATTGATAAATAGAAAGTCAAATAAAAAGACAGATAAACAAATAGATAGACAGATAGATAGTAAGATAAATAGACAAAAAGATAGATATAGATAGAAAGATAGATAGAAAAATAGATAGACATATAGATATTTAGATAGATAGATAGGTAGATAGACAATTAAATAGACAGACAGATAGATAGATAGATACATAGATATAAAAATAATTAGACATATAGATAGATAGATAGATAGACAGATAGACAGAAAGATGGACAGATTGATAGATAGATAAATAGAAATACACACACACACACACACACGGATAGATAGATATATAGATAAAGATAGATAAATAAAAAGATAGATTGTTAGATACATAGACTAGATAGATAGAAATATAGATACATAGATAGATAAATAAATAAATAGATCGGTAGGTAGATAGATAAATAAATAGATAGACAGAATGGCAAATAGATAGAAAAAAAGACTAATATATAGACATATTGATATATATAAATGGACAAACATACACTTAATTAGACAAACACATAAAAAGATAGAAAGAAAAATTGATAGATAAATAGATACATAGGTACATAGACTGATAAATAGTTGAATTAATAGAAAGATTGATAAACATATAAATAGATAGATTGATAGACAAATTGATAAGCAGATTGATAGACTAATAAATTAACTAATTTATAGAAAAATAGATAGATAAATAGAAAGATAGATCGATAGATTATCAGACAAAAATTAAAAAAATATATAGACAGAAATATAGATAGATACATAGATAAATAGAAAGACAGACAGTTAGATAGATAGAGAGATAGATAGATAGATAGGGAAATAGATAAACAGATAGATAGGTAGATAGAAAAATAGATAGATAGAAAATATAAAGACAAACATATAGATTGAAATATAGACAAATAATTAGAAAGAAAGATAGAAGATATATATATATATATACAGATAGATAGATAGATAGATAGACAGATAAATAAGATAGATAGATAGAGAGATAGATAAATAGATAGATTGATAGATTTATAGACATATAGATAGATAGATAAATATATAGATAACTATAAATATAGAAAGATATATAGATAGACAAATAGAATATAGAAAAATAGAAAGACATATAGACAAATAGATAAATAGATAAACATATAGATAGATAGATATATAGTTAGACAGATAGATAGACAGATTGATAGACAGATAGACAGACAGATTGATAGACAGACAGACAAACAAATAGTCAGATAGATAGATATATATATATATATATATATATATATTGATTGATTGATAGACACATATAGAGATAGACATATAGATATATACATAGATAAATAGATAGAAAAACATATCGATACACATAGAGATAGACAAAATGATAAACAGACAAATAGAAAGACTGACAGATTGACAGACAGAGAGATATATAGTTAGATAGATTGATAGAAAGAATGATAGATAAATAGATAGACAAACAAATAAATAGGTAAATAGATAATTAGATAGATAGAAAGATAAAGAAATAGACAGAAAGTAAGACAAACAGATAGACATAGAGGCATATATATAGATAAACACATAGATAGATAGATAGATAGATAGATAGACTTTTAGAAAGATATAAAAAAGAATGATAGACAAATAAATAGATAGATTGATAGTTAGATTTATATAAAGAGAGATAGATAGTTATTTAGATAGATAGATGCACGGATTGATAGAAAGATTGATAGATTTATTGATAAATAGATAGATAGATAGATCGATTGATATACTGACAGATAGATTGATAAATATACATATAATTAGACATTTACATAGAAATATTGATAGACATATAGATAGATATATAGATAGACAAACAGATAGATAGATATATAGATAGATACATAGATAGTTAGATAGAATGATAGATAGACAGATAGATAGAAAGATAAATATATAGATAGATAGAAAGATAAATATATAGATAGATAGAAAAATATATAGACAGACAAATAGATTGATTGATAGATATATAGATAGATAGATAGACATATAGATAGATAGACAGAAAGACTAATAGATATTCAAATAGATAGATAAACAGATGGATAGATATACAAATAGATATATAGATAGATAGACATGCAAAAATATAGATAGATATAAAGTTTGATTGATATATTCAATGGTAGATGATAGATAAATAGATCGATAGACAAATAATTAGATAGATAGATAAAAAAATATATAGATAGATAGATATATAGATAGAAAAATAAATAGACAAATTATTAGATAGATAGATAGGTAGATAGATAGATAGACAAACAAACAAATAGATTGATAGTAAGACTAACAGATCGATAGATATAAAGATATATAGACAAATAGATAGATAGTTAGATAGACAAATTGAAAGATATATAGAAAGAATGATAGATAAACAAATAAATAGTGATTTTGATTGATAGATTTTTTGAAAGATAGATAGACATAGATTTACAGATAGATAAAAAATTGATAGAAAGATCGATAGACAAATTCATACACACTTTGATATATTGAATGATAGAGAGATAAATAAATTTATTAAGAGAAACATAGTAAAATCGATTGATTGGTATATAGATAGATAGATCGATAGATTATTAGACAGATAGATAAATAGTTAATTATAAAGATAATTAGATAGATAAATAGATAGATAGAGAAATAGATAGATAGATACACAAATAGAAAGATAGATACATAGATAAACATACAGATAGATAAATAAATAGACACATAGATAGACAGATAGATAGATAAAAATTTAGACAAATAAATAGATAGATAGATAAATAGACACATATATATATAGATAGCTAGATAGATAGAATAGATGGATAATTAGATAGGAATATAGATAGACAAATAGATTGATTGTTAGATAGACTTATATGTCGATAGATAGATACACAGATAAATAGACAGATAGATTGATAAAAAATACACAGACAAATAGATAGACAAATAGATAGATAGATAGATAAAGAGATAGATAGACAAATTGATAAATAGATAGATAGACCTATAGATAGACAAATAGATAAACAGATAGATAGATAGATAGATAGAGAGATAGATAGACAAATAGATTGATTTATAGATAGACATATAGATAGATAGATAGATACTTAGATAGATAGGTAGAATGAAATACAATTGGATAGATAGATAGACAAATAGATAGATTGAAATATAGATAGAGAAATAGATAAATAAATAGATAAACAAATAGATAGATATATAAATAGATAGACAGATAGATTGATGGAAAAATAGTCAAATATATAGATATATGGTTAGATAGATTAACATAAAAGATAAATAATAGATAGATAGATAGATAGAATGACTGACAGATAGATATAGAGATAGATAGATAGATAGAAAGATATAAAAAAACTTAGATAGATAGACAATTAGATTGACAGATTGATAGAATGATTGATAGACAGATATATAGATAAATAGAAAGATAGATGGATAGACATATAGATATAAAGAAAGATAAACACATAGATAGATAGTTAGCTAAATAGATAAATAGGTAGATACATAGACCAATAGATAGACTGATAGATACATAGATTGATAAAAAATAGATATATAGACAGACAGATAAATAGATAAATAGATAAAATATAAAATAGAAAGATAGACAAATAGATAGATAGATAGACAGATTGATAGATAAAACTATAGACAATTACATAGAGACAAAGATATACTAAGAGATAGATAGATAGATAGATGAATAGGTAGATAGATAGATAGACAGACAGATAGATAGATAGACAGACAGACAGATAGATAGATTTATAAACAAATAGATAGATAGACACATAGAAAGACATACAGATAGATAAATAAATTTTAGATAGATAGATAGATATATAGATATAAAGATATATAGATAGATAGACATATAGATAAACGAATAGTTAAATAGATATATAAATAGATAAATAAATTTATAGATAGATTGATATATTGATAAATAGAAATATAGACAGATAGATAGATATAAATATAGGCAAATAGATAGACAGATAGATAGACATATAATAGATAAATTCATAGATATATTCAGAGATAACTTTATAGATTGATTGATAGATAGATTAATTAATAGATTGATAAACAAATTGATAGATAGATAGATAGGTAGATAGATAGATAGACAATTAGATTGATTGATAGATATACAAATAGATAGATAGATAAAATGATAGATAGAAATATATATATATATATATATATATATATATACATATATTAAGACAAATAAATAAATAAATAGATAATCAGATTACTAGATAGGTAGATAGAAAGATTATTAAATAGATAGATTTACAAATAGTTAGACAAAAATATAGACATCTAGATATAATGATAGATAATACATTAAAAGATAGATTGATAGATAGATAGATAGATAAATACATAGATAGACTGGTGAATATATTGATTGATTGAAAGATAGATAGATAGATAGATAGATAGAGAGAGAGATAGACAGATATATAGAGAGATAGATAGATAGATAGATACATAGATAGAGATACAGATAGATAGATAGACATATAGATATATAGATAGATAACCAAAAATAGAGATAAAAAGATAGACAGTTAGATAACCATATAGATATACATATAGGAAGACAAATAGATAAAAAGATAGACAGACAGATAGATAGAAAGCTAAATAGATAGATAGATAGACATATAGATTGATAGATCTATAAACAAATAGATAGACAAATAGATAGAGAGATAAATAGATAGATAGATAGGTAGATAGACTTATAGATATATAGATAGGTAGGTAGATAGGTAGATTGAAAGATAGATATATAGATAAATAAATAGATAGATAGACACACATATATAAATATATAAATTAAAAAAGATAGATAGATAAATAAATAGATAGATTGATAAATATATTTTTAGATA
This sequence comes from Sapria himalayana, assembly GCA_029783825.1. Classification (NCBI taxonomy): domain Eukaryota; kingdom Viridiplantae; phylum Streptophyta; class Magnoliopsida; order Malpighiales; family Rafflesiaceae; genus Sapria; species Sapria himalayana. Next base: position 108,121 of record JAREIK010001793.1, read on the forward strand.
TAAAGATATATACATAAATTGATTGATTGATAGAAAGATTAATAGATGAATTAGTAGAAAGATTGATAGAAAAATTGATAGATAGATTGATAGACAAATAGTTCAATTATAGATCGATAGATAGCTAGATAGATACAAATATAATGATTTATAGATTGAGAGATTATTAGACAGAAAGATACATACTCACATAGATAGATACACAGGTTGATTGATAAAAAGATTTAAAGATACATAGATAGATAGATAGATAGACAAATAGATATATAGAAATATAGATAAATAGATAGATAAAAGATAGATATATATATATATATATATCGATAGATGATAGACAGATAGCCAAATAGATAGATAGATAGACATAT
>JAREIK010001793.1:113904-139590 GCA_029783825.1 Sapria himalayana
ATTAATTTGTCATCACTATTATGGCAATGGATTGTTGTATTATATTGCTAATTATTTTCTTGTACACTTTTTGAGTCATTTTAGCTACAGAATATTCCATCGCTAAAATTTATATCCATCGCTAAAATAGTTTTTAATTTAAATTTTTTTTATATTAAATTAAAAGATTACTGCAATATATTTAATTTTAAATAATTAGAAACCATAATAATAAAAAACACGCATTCATTAGAAAAATAAATATTAATTTAGTTCATTGTTGAAAATAAAAGAAATACAAATAACTTACATTAATTGTGTTGCAACAATTTAAAAAACTCTTAACACAATAATTAGTTCATATCATCATCTTTTAAAAAAACTAGCTCATAATCTAAAAATCATGATCATGACCTACACTACAAGAAAATCACATATAGTTAGGGATAATTCCCTAGCTAATGAGTATTTTCGTCGATAAATATAATATAACAATGGATTACCGAGGAACTGTTCATTATCTAAAGTACTTCTTACTAAAATATAGCGACGGATAGTGTCCCCAGCTTAAAAGATAGCGACGAAAAAATCCCTTGCTAAAAAACACAAATTCCATAGCTAAATTAGCAAGATAAATGAGATTTTCCGTCGCCAATCAAAAATAATGATAGTTGATTCCCTAACTAAAGTGTTGTCAATAAATTTTAGCGATGGAAATAGTCCTTGGCTAATAAAATTACCGATCAAAAATTCATCGCTAATTTTAATATTTTTCATAGCTAATTTTGAAAGGGATTTTTTCCTAGATATTTTAATTTCAAGATTAATTTCAAAATTTAAATTATTTTAAAATTTTTTAATAAAATAAAATAATATTTTTATATCAAATTGAATAAAAATTGAAACTATAAATAATTTATACTAAACAAAAAATAAAATAATTTAATATCTTAGTCTAATTTAATATTTTACACAATTGAAACAAAAAAAATAACGAAAATTTATTTCATCTTGTTCATCAATGTATCTACTGACAGTACATATACATATAGTATTATATATCCATTCATTGACGTTGCTTTCTCTCCATCTGCTCCTCTGATCATCATTTTTCTGATGCGACAAAGTTGTACGAGTCACGGCACTTAATGTCTAGTGAAAAATCCCATCACTTATAGAAGATTTAATTATCATATCTGTAAGAAATTTAAACCACTCATTCAAATTTAAAAAAAAAGTTATGTTTTGATACATATATAATATTGTATTATATATGTAAATATATAGTAGCATTTCACTCGTACATATATTACTGCTGATATGTATATAAAAATAGCAATATTATGTGTACATATAAACTGAGTACAAATATACTTAGTATATATGTACATAAAATATTATAGTATTATATGTGCGTATATACTGACTTTCTTCATACATATATACCTCATTTTGTGTTGTTGTTGCTACTCCCGCTGCCACTCTTGTCATTGCTATCGTTGCCACTGTCACTACTAATACCATTGCTACCATTGCCACCGCCGCTGCTGGCGTAGCTGCCTCGGCTACCGTGGCTGCCACCGCTGGCTGCTGCTCCCGCTGCCGGTGCTACCGCTGAATGCTACAGCTGTTGCTACTGCTATTGCTACTGATGCTACCACCGCCACAGTTGCTATCACTACCACCGCTACTGCCATTGCCGCCTCTGCCACTGCTACCACTGCTTCTGGTGCTGCCGCTATTTCTGGTGTAGCAAGTGCTACAGTTGCTACCGCTGCTGCTTCCAGAGCAGCCACTGCTACGGCTGCTGCCGCTACCTCCGATGTCGTCATTCATGTCGCTGCCGCTCCCGCCACTGCTGCCACCATTGCAGCCCCTGCTGCTGCCATTGCCACCACTGGAGCCATTGCTGCTTCCGCTGACGCCACTACTGTCGCTGCTACTACTACTGATAATAGGCTTTTACATACCTATAATAGGCTAAAACACTACCCAAAAAATTTGGAGACACAAATATTTTCACATATATATAAAAATAGTTTTTATAGACATGAACAAACACAAATTAAAGTTGATTGTCATATAGCTTAAATTAAAATTTAATTAATTAATTCAATATTTTTATATTTAATTTAATAAAAAATAGAAACTATAAATGAAAATTTTAAATTAGACAAATAAATCCATTGATTAATTTATTCTAATACAATATTTTAAATAACTAAAAAAATAACAAAAATTATATTATATCTTAGTAATCAATGTATCTATCGACTGTGGATAAAGTATAATTTATCAATACATTGACATTACTTTTTCTCACTCTGCTCCTCCGATCACCAACTTTCCGTTGTGAAAAAACTATCCAAGTCACGGTGCTTCATGTCTATTAAAAAATCCATTCACTTATATAAGCTTCGTATGGGAAACCATGCATTACCACATTTCTAAGAAATTTAAACCACTAAATTAAATCAAAATAAATTAAAAAAACTATGTTTTGATAAATATATATTACTGCAGCAAAAATATACATATATACTAGTATTTCACTCGTACATATATTACTACAGTATTTGTACATATAAATTACAGTATTATGCATACATATATACCGAGTACATATATACTCAGTATATATGTACATAAAATACTACAGAATTAAACATACTTATATACTGACTATATACATACGTATATTCCACATTTTGTGTCATTCCTACTACTCCCATAGCCACTTCCACCCTTGCCTCCCCTACCGCTCACTGCCACCATTGCCGCTAATGCTGCTGCAGCTACGGATGCTGCTACACTGCTGCCTCCACTATCACCGCTAATGCTGCAGCTACTGCCTGTGCTGCCACCGCTGCCACTGTTGCCTCCGCCCCCGCCACTACCTCTGATGCTGCTACTTTCTCCGTTGCCTGCACTATAGTCGTAGCCGCTACCGTTACCGCTGCCACTACCGTTACTACTTCCGCCGCTGCCGCTTCTGACACCACTGCCAACACTAACATCAATGCCAATGCTGTCGCTGCTGTTGTGGCTACTACTGCTGATATTAAGATTTTACATACCTATAATAGGCTAAAACTCTACCCAAATAATATGGAGAAACACAAATATATTAACATATATATATATATATATATATAGTTATTATAGACATCAACAAACAAAAATTACAGTTAATTGTCATATAGTTTCAACAAAGATTTAATTAAATAATTTAATATTCTTAAATTATATTTAATAAAAACAGAAACTATAAATGAAAATTTTAAATTAATCAAAAAAAATTCATTTAATAACTTATTCTAATATAATATTTTAAATAAGTAAAACAAAAAAAATAATAAAAATGATTAATAACTTATTAATCAATGTATCTACCTACTGTGCATAAAGTATAATCTATCAATGCATTGACATTGCTTTCTCTCCCTTTGCTCATTCGATCACCAATTTTCTGCTACGAAAATGTTGTCCAAGTCACGATGTATCATGTTTGTTGAAATATGTCTTCACTTATACAAGCTTCATATGGGAAACAATGCGGTACCATATTTGTACAAAATTTAAACCACCAAATCAAATCAAATTAAATAAAAAAAAACTATGTTTTAATAAATATTATTGTTACAGTAAATATGTACATATATACTACCATTTCATTCGTACATATATTACGACAGTATACATACATATAAACTATAGTATTATGCGTACATATATACTGAGTACATATATATACTCAGTATATATGTACATAAAATACTATAGTATTATATGTACGTATATAGTGACAATATACATAGGTATATGCCACATTTGTTGCCGTTGCTGATGCACCCTCTACCGCTGCTGCTCCTACCGTTACTGTCATTGCCGCTACCACTGCCACTGTCATTGTCACTGCGACTATCACTGTTGCCACTACTACTGCCACTATCATTGCTGCTGCCACTGTCGTCATTGCTGCCACCACCGCCGCAACTACCATCGCTGTTGTCGCTTATACCACAGATGCTGCTACTGTCGCTTTTTTCGATGCTACCATAGCTAATGCTAATGCCGCCACTGCCATTGCTATTACTGCTGCCGCTGGTGTCGCCACCGTCGTTGCCACGGCCACTGCCGTCGCTGCCGCGGCCGCTGCTGCCTTTGATTCCATTATTGTTGCTTCTGCCATAGCTACCGCAGCTATCGCTAATGCCGCTACTATCACTGCTATCGATGCTACCACAGCTACCGCCGCTGTCGCTGCCGCCACCGCCGCCACTGCCGATGTCGATCCTATCGCTGCTACCATAGATGCTACTACTGTTGCTTCTACCATTGCTACCCCAGCTATTGCTAATGCCACTGCTGCCACTACTATCGCTGCTGCCGCCGCTGTAGTTGTTGCTGCCACCGCTGTAGTCACTGCCATGGCCGCTGCCGTTGTCGCCGTTGCCAGGGCCGTTGCCGCTGCCGGGGCCGTTGCCGCCGCCGCCGCCACTACTATCACTGTCACGGCCGTTGCCACTGCTGCCGCTGCTGTCACTACCACGGCCGCTACCGCCACTGCCACTTTTGTTGCTGCCACTACCACCGTTGTCGTCGCTGCCGCTGCTGCCATTGATGCCGCTACTGTCACTTCTGCCACTGGTACCGCAGCTACGGCTAATGCTACTGCTGCCACTACTATCGCTGTTGCCGCTGGTGTCACCACTATAACAGCTGCCACCGTCGCTCCCGCCACCGCTCCTGCCGCCGATGTCACCACCACCGTCGATGCCACCGCCACCACCGTCGCCGCCGCCACCACTATTTTTGTGACCGCCTCCACCGCCGCCACCACCGGCACCACCGCTGCCATTGTTGCTGCTTCCACTACTATCGTCGTTGCTGCCATTGCTTCCGCTGTTGTCGCCTCAGCCACTACTGCCGGTGTTGCTGGTGATTCCGCTGCTCCTCCCGCCACTGCTACTGCCACCCCCTATCGACGATGCTGCTGCTGCCACTACTACCGCCACTACCGCTTCCACTGCCGCCGCTGCCAGCATTGCCACTTCTGCCACCGCCACTATTGTCACTGCCATCACTGCCATCACTGCCGCTACTGAAAATACACTTTTACATACCTATAATAGGCTAAAACTCTACCCAAAAAATTTAGAAACACAAAAACATATTCATAGATATATAAAAACAAATATTATAGATATGAACAAACACAAATTAAAGTTAATTATCATACGGCTTCAACAAAATCCAAAAGATGTCCAGCAATTATGTTTAGAGATAAAGAGAGTGCAAAAATAAAATATTTTTAGGATAATAAAGATTATATAAGCTAGACATTTTTTTGATAAAGCTGAAATCAGTAATATGGGACCCATGCATTGGAAGGATCATGGTAATGTCTCAATGGTTTGAATCAAGATTTTTTCTTCTGTCTCACATAATGTGTCCTGCACATTTTTCTGAGATTCATAATTTGGTTAATCAAAAAAGTAATGAACAAAACCAGAATAAAAAAATTGAAATCAGCAAAAAAAATATCATAATTTTTTGCTACACATAGACAAAATAAATAACAGTTCAGAAATAATTCTCTTACTCAATCATCCTCATAATTTATAGGGAATGCTAGCCTTTCCAGTGAGGTTTCGTAGCTGGATCTCAAAATGCTATATGTTGCGCCAATGCTGCTAACACTGACTCCAAATAGGAAATCTGTTGTTGCATTACATTTTTAATTTCTTTAATTTATTGCATTTATTCCAACAAAAAAGTTATCTATGCATTCTTCTTTTTTATTTCAGTCTTCATATCAACAATATATTCATTTGTTTCCAATGCTTTTTGTTCGACTGCCTCATACACCATTGCTGAAACATATCAATTAGAAGTATGGCTGCTTCAACAAAATGCCACTCCCTTAGAGCCAATTCTGTACACTCGCTGCTTCTTTCGACCTACTATTGTCTCCATATAAATAGGATCATAGTCAATTGGTTGAAGGTCCATAGAACCCTCAACTTGTTGATGAGCAGCTGTCACATCTTCCTCCTTTAGGTCCTAAGATAAAATAGAGAAAAAAACTATTTTAGATTTATAAAAAATAAAATAAATATTTTGCATTCAAAATAATTTTCATAAAGTACTGTAGTTTTATAAAATTTATTACTATAACAATTTCTTATAGCAATCATCTAAGACTTGTTGTCAAAATACTGACCATCCACTTTCTTTACATGCAACTTCTTGAAAATCTCATAAAAATTTGGATCTCGACCCAATTCTCGAGCCTAGAATATGTTTTTATTAAGTCATAAAAAAACAAATGATAAAAAAATTTAACAAAATTAATAAAACCATGCAAAGATTTTATTTATTAGACTATTAGGATAAACACAAAATATAGAAATGTTTAGAATTTTGGATTTGTACCAAATCTCGAGAGTGCTCAATGCTCGACTTTGAACCTCAAGTGTGTCGACAGATTCCTGTACCTAGTCTAGCTTCCTCACTTTTTCAATTTTTGCTAGCAATATATGATTTTTTCTTCACATCTGGCTCATACCAATAATTAAGCCACTCTGGCCAGTCTTTCTTGATTATAAAATCAGACATTTCTTTCATTTTATTTAATTTATAGACAAAATCAGAATACCGTTAAGTAGATTTGATCTTCCATAATGACTTTATCTTTCCATCAAATTTGGGTGCCAATGTGCACTGATTCTATAAATAGAAAAATGACAAAATAATTTATATTAACAACAAGAACATAATTATTTACTATTTGAATAATAACCAACGTAAAAGTTAAGTAATTAGATAATTATTTTTCAATTCTTTTGTTTTGTTATTTTTACCTAAATTTCATTAAAATATGAATGTTTTGTCGATTTAGAAACTTTCTTCCAGGAGAAAGGTTTTGAATTAGCCATTTTCTTGAAAGCTTTTGTAATTATAGTCGAACACTTGTGAGATGGAATAAAACTGTACAAATAAATAAATAACATTGAAAACAAGCAAACCATAACAATATGAAAAAAACCACTGACAGTAATATTAATATTTTTTTTTCAAGTCAAATTTACATATTTCTTTTACCTCTCATCCACAATCTCAATTTCTAACTTTACACTGATTGTAGAGGAAGACACAACATTTGATGATGTTGTTGGTATTGTAAATGGGGGAACAATCAGTGTAAAATGTGGGGTAGAAGATAGAGATGGATCAAAAGTTTGTGCAGGAAGCACAATGGATGGTGGGCTTACATCTGATAAAGGTGATAGTAGAGATCTCAATGATGGTGATGGTGATAGAAATGGAGATGGTGATTATGATGTTGATGTCTGGATATGGTGGCCTGAGATGGTACTGATTCTGCAACATGATGTAACATACTAGATGAATTTGGTTCATTTCTGTGTCCATGTCAACCTCCACCACGACCACGTCCTTTAGGCACCATTTACTATACAAAATAAAACATAGAACAAAAAAAGGGATATGATGAACAAGCATGCATTTTCGAATAAAACACACCGATAGATTTCAATAAAATATAAAAAGCCTTTGATAGTTTAAATTTATAATAAAATTATAAAAATTTAATTATCGGCATCACTATCATCTTCTAGTGGATCTTCTGATATTTCGTCTGATTCTGATAGAAGTTTGAACTCATCTTCAGATAGAAATTGATCATCTTCAATTTCTATTGTGCCACCATTTGAATCACATAAATTTTCTGGATCTTCATCTACATTCACAGGCTCAAAATTATTTATGTCATCATCTTGGAATGCTGGTGCAATTTCTAAGTCTGCACTTGTTTGTTGCGATGTTGGTAACTCAAATTTTGATCAAGCTTTCATTTTGAAAATCACCCACCAATCTCTCTTATCATGAAATAAACTCGGATATATACAATAATATACATGAGTAGCTTGAATTGCCATAATAAATGGCTTATATCGATTATATTTGCGTTTATGGTTAACATTCACTAGTTATAATCTGAATGAATCTTTAAGCCCACATTTCGTGTAGGATCAAACTACTCACATTTAAATAATACAATCTTGTTATTTTTGAGTCCAGGATACTCCAACTCAATAACTTCTTTGAGTTGACCATAATAATCTATCTCATCTGCACTATAACATGAGCCTTTAATGCATACACCACTATTCATTATTATTTTAGAAGAACCATGCCCGATTATGTGAAACTTATAACCATTAAAAAAATACCCAGGATAGGTTGTCACATATCTAAATGGGCCTTTATTTAGATTCTGAATGAAAATATTTGAATCTCCATTTGAAGTTCAATTTCATGTGACATAAAATAAAAAAATTATATTAACAAATAAAAGTTACTAATAAATTAAATAATTCAAAAATAAAAAACATAATTATATTCACATAATTTTTTAACCAATTCGCAAATTTAGTTTCTAGCATATAATCAGCATCATTGTTGAAAATTATTGGATGCCTATATTTTAATTGCTCAACATAAATACTCCACACATATAAAATGAGAGAAAAAAATGTACACCAATTTTTAATAATTCTTATTAAATATAAAATTAAACTATGATTAAACCTGCAACCATTTTGGGTATTCATACTAAATATATGGTGCAACCTCTTCACAATTAAGTAAAACATAGCTCCAGGTTACTTTGTACTTTTTATCTGTCATACATCTTTTCATTGCTCTTCCAAATACTTTTTCAAGGTGCTTGAAGATAGATAGTTTGTCCATAGAATCATCTTCTACCATCACATGACGTTTATAATTCCATGACACATTTCTATTCTTTGTATTTTTTTTAACTCAAAATAATAAGAACAAAATGATGATGTTTCTTCTACTAAATATGCATTGCAAATTGAACCTTCAACTTTTACCTTGCTTCTAACATTCAATATCAATTTACGAAGATACTTACATCCATAATGTTAGGTTTCAATTAGATTAAATTACAATAATACTTAAAGTACTAAATAATAAAACACATCAAATTATATGTATTTACCTCTCAAAAAGATACATCCACATGAATTGTACTAGCCCTGCAATCCTTGCTTCATATGCCAAATGGACCGACAAATGCTCCATCGAATCAAAAAAACTCGATGGGAATATCCGTTCAAGCTTACAAATAATAAGTGGAATGTCATTCTCCAGCCTTACCATGTCATCTATTTTAATTGTGGTTGGAGTTAGCTGTTTGAAAAACAAACCATGTTATCTAAGAACCTTCCAAACACATAGTGGAAGAAAGTCATGGAATGCAATTGGTATTAATCTCTGCATAAATACATGACAGTCATGACTTTTCATTCCAAATAACTTAAGATTCTTCATATCCATGCATCTACCCATATTTGACACATATCCATCAGAAAATTTCAAAATTTAAACCCATTCACACAATATCTTTCTTATCAAGTGTGTAGCAAGCTTTAGGCAATTTTTCTATTTCCTCATTCAGTTTAAATTCAGGATGCCGATAGTAATCATTCAGCTCATGTCTTGATTTTAAAGTGTCTTTTATTTTTCTGTCTAAATTATGCAACAGTGTTGTAAACATTGTCAAAAAGATATTTTTCAATATGTATTACATCTAAGTTATGAAGAATTAAATTGGACTTCCAATAGGGCAAGTCCCAAAATATACTATGTTTCCTCCAGCCAAATAATTTGCTTTTTGGTCCATTACTTCTAGTAGCTTCCTTTTTAGTTACCTTCTTCAAACCCAAACTTTGAATATCTGTCATAATATCATCTCCTGGACGAACTACTGGTGCAACTATCATCACAGTTTTATTTTTTTTAAATGTAGTTATATTTCTTCGAAATGGATGATCCATAGGTAGAAACTTATCATGGTTATCAAACCATTACTGTTTACCACTAAATTTGAGGGTAAATACATGTATAAATATAGTTAAACTTTATTTATACATGTAGGTATATTTATTTATTTATATAATTGTATATATCTATACCTATATTTATGTATAGGTATAGATATAGTAAAATACATTTTTAAATACTAATTTATACCAATGTATATTAAATATAAGTTGTAAATTATATATTTAAATATAATTATGTATAAAGTTTTTATAGTAATACATATAATAAGATACAATTATTTATAGTTATATGTTATTATACATATAGTATATATAACTATAAATATTTTTATATAGCTAAATATATAGTTATACATAAATATATTCAATACAAATAGTTATACATAAATATATAAAGTTATAAATAAATATATAGATTTACATATATGTATACATACTTACAAATATAGTTATATTTAATTAATATAGTGTTATAAAGTTATACAATTATTTATATATAATTATAAATAATTTTTATATATAGTCATACAACTTCAATAGATAACTAAAATATGGCCAGCAATGATGTTTAGAGAGATAGAGAGAGAAGAAATACTATATTTCTACCATTTTCCACATGAGCAAGAAGTTACTTTGAATGACCATTTATTACTGCTTCTATAGTGAAGTGATGTTCAGATTGTTATTACCATGCTATTTGTTTTTAAAAATATTATTTTTGATAGTACTTATGTACAAAAAATTTTGGTTCATATATTTTATACCATCTTAGCTTGAGTATCCATGACACATTACTATATGTTGATCTTATTATATTATTATGAAATTATTATTTTAATATTACTAAACTTGATTCAACAAGTCCACTCATAACAAACACAAGAAAGATCACAAGGAATCACACACTACGAGACATCTATTGAAGGAATATTGAAATTATTAGAAATATAAGTGTTTTATTTCAAGAAACATAAATATGAAGTTATTATGTTTGAGATATTTTTGAGATATATTTAATTAACAGAATGTTAGATACATGGAAAATATAAATCTTTATACGCACACAAACACACACACCATGATAATCTTTGTTAAAGATAAGTACAACCATAAGAAAATAAATGAATCATGTAGGAAAATGATAATAAAGTCTATGAAAAAATTAATAAGAATAATTATTTTTATATCATATGTTGACTTACAAGCTTATCACATGATTACTTGCATGAATATCATGTATTAGTATGTATGATTTCCATGTCTTGGCTTACATGAGTGATAAGTATTGATTATGTGCTTACTATGCCTTCTCATGCATTAATGCCAACTGCTTGAAAGTGTGTTTGTTATATGATGATGTCTATACCTACCAAGGATTGACTTGACATGTGAAAGATATGTGTTGGCTTACTAAATGTTGCATCAAAAATTAAAATACTTGGAATCTTGCCTATAAATAAATGTGATTTAGGGCTCATAGCACACAACAACACAAATCATGAGAACATTTCAAAGTGAATTGAGAAACTTTTGCTCAATTATTTTCTATTACAAGTGTGAATATTATTGAGTTTTCTAGAAGTTAGTATAATAGTTCAAACTGGTTCAATCGAGTATAATCATTTTAATTTAATTTGACATGCTGAACTATTATTTTATTTATTTATTTATTTTATTTATTTTATTTATTTTATTTATTTTATTTATTTTATTTATTTTATTTATTTATTTTATTTTATTTTTGAATTCAAACATTACTCATTTTTGAATATTTTTTGTAGATATCAAGTCGACATACCTAAGTATGTATACTAGTTATGTATAAGATACACATGCCTATTGATGTATATTGTTTTTGTAGATATTAAGTCGGCATACCTAAGTATGTATACTAGTTATGTATAAAATACTCATGCATATTGATGTATACTATTTTTGTAGATATCAAGTCGGCAAACCTAAGTATATATACTATTTATATATTGTTTTTGTGTATGGTCACCATCAAAAACCACACAATGACAACGCATTATATCACAAATATATGAAGCATGTATATGAATAAGTTTACATACGAAATCCCAGCATACCATGGTGATTAAAGAAGAAATTAGGAAACATAAAAATAGAATAAAAATATTTACTCTTCAATTAAGCAATCCAAGATAATCAATGAAGAATAAATGTATAAACGTACCGCAAATCAATAACAAATTAAAACTTAAAATCTCGAATTAATTTTAATTGATTCAGCATCGAGAGATAGATTTCGGAATGCAGAGGAATTTTGTTCTTTTGGAGATGTGTCAAGTCAAGAAAGAGGATGTATATTTTAGGAAAATATTTATATTTTTAATTCTTAAAACATTAAATAAACATATATATATATATATATATATATATATAAATACAAAAATACTCATTAATTTTATTTACTATCAAAAATTTTTCAACAAAATTAATGTGCGTGTAGCAAGGTACAAATGAAAAATAAATACCTTACAAATTTTTATTATAATATTAATTAAACAATAAATATATAAATAATAATGATAATAATGTTTTGCCTTAAAAAAATATGAAATAGGTACAAAATTAACAAACTTCATATAATAAGGCATAAATGAAAAGATGATTAGTCTTCTAGCCACTCGCCTAAAAGTGATAAAATACTTTTAATGTTAAAAATTATATAAAAATTTATATTTTATGGTTATAAATTTTTAAGAATACATATTAATTTTTACGAAGATAATATGAAATAATTTTAAATGCATAAAATTTCATATTATTTGATATCATTTATAATTTTTAAAATTCAAAAAATTACTTAAAGTAAGAAGATAATTTAAAAAAGTAATATTTATTATTTTAATAAAAACGTAATGTTAAAAGCTAATTGTAAAAATATTACTCAATTGTTTAATTTTTATAAATTTAGTAGAATTAAACATCTATGTATTTATTTATAATTATTATTTTATTTTCTTATAACTTTATTGAAACGATTATATTTTTATTATCTTTCAAGATTTTCAAAATTTGTATTATTTATGTTTTCAAAAGTATTTTATAATCATAAAATTTTTTAAATATTTATAATAATATTAATATTTACTAGTTCATTCATCAATTCAGATATTTTTGAAAATATTTTATATTTTATGTTACAATGAATTAATTTACATTTAAAGTAGTAGAAATTTTAATGTATGTTAATTTAATTTTTAAAATATTGAAAAAAATTTTATACTTATTGAATTAATTATTTAATATTATTATAATTTAAATTATTAAGTTTATTAATTAAAAATTTTAGAAAATTTTTTTGTATAAATTTTTAAAAAGCTATTACATCATAAAAATAGTTATTTTAGTCCTTATTAATATAATTTTTTTTGTATTTTTATATATTTTAAATTAATTATTTATAATATCATTTTTTTATGATTTTACTAGGAGAATGTGTGTTTCTAGGATTACTCATCTATAGACCAATAACTTATATATAATAAACAAAATAAAATAAAATATTAAAAACAATAATAAATAAATAAAATTATATAATTAAATATTGGATGGGGAAATAGTTTCGCTAAATCCGTAGCTAAATTATAGATTTTATAAGCTAGGGAAAATTCATCGCTATAATACGGATTTTATTAGCTCGAGAAAATCCATTGCTAAATTACAAATTTTATTAGCTAGAGAAATTCCATCGCAAAATTAAGGATTTTATTTTCTAGGGAAATTCCATCACAAAATCCATCACTAATATATGTATTTTATTAGCTAGAGATATTTACTAACTAAATCCATAGATAAAATATGGATTTTATTAGCTAGAGAAAATTCATCGCTAAATTCGTAGCTAAATCAAGTAATTTATTAGCAGGGGAAAATCCGTCGCTAAATTTATCGCTAAATCAAAGATTTTATTAGAAAAAATAAAACCTATCGCTAAATCCATCGCTAAATCTAGGATTTTACTAGAAAGGGAACATTCGTCACTAAATCAAAGATTTTATTAGTAAGGAAAAATCTGTCTCTAAATTCGTATCTAAATCCGTCGCTAAATCAATGATATTATTAGCAAGAGATATTCAGTCGCAAAATTCATCGATAAATCAAAGATTTTATTAGCAAAGGAAATTCTGTGGCTAAATCCATCGCTAAATCAAAGATTTTATTAGCAATGAAATTTCCATCGCTAAATCCATCGCTAAATCCCATCACTGAATATGTCGTAAAATCCGTCGCTAAAATTCCCACTTTCCTAGAGGGAAAATTACGAAAATTTTCCGTCGCTAATCCATTGCTAAATCCATTGCTAAATCCATTGCTAAAATCACCATTTTTCTTTAGCTTAATTTACGAAAATTTTTCGTTGCTTATCCGTCGCTAAATCCGTCTCTAATCTGTCACTAAATCCCCCGCTTTTCTTTAGCAAAATTTTCAAAAAAAATTTTCTCGCTAATCCATTGCTATTTTTTTTCATAAAAAAAATCATCAATCCCTTTCTATTCCCTAGCTAATCCATTGCAATTTAGCCAGGGATTGATCTCTAGCTAAAATTCCCTAACTAAATTGATATTTTCTTATAGTGCTAGAGATGGTTTTGGGGGTGTAGAAGCTAGATTGGTAGGATTTGGATGCCGGGCATTGGATTGAGATTGTGCGTTAAACATACATTCAAATAGCTCCATCTTTTGTTGAAATTGCTGTTCTAATTACTCTTTATACAATCTCACATTTTTATTCATTTTGAGTTGAAATTCTTGGACTTCTACTCTCACCCTCTGCACAACCACTTCATTCACACATTTTGTGAAATGTTCATCAGATATAAAATCATAGCGCAAATTGCTAGAGGAACTACTGCAAGTCTCATGGTAAAATGTGGACACTTGAGAGACAAGGCCATACACTTGCCTTTTTTTTACCTCCAACTACTTGCAGATATAACTAGCTCGTGTAAACCTTCACAGGCTCCATTGAATCCTCCTCAGTCTTAAAAGCAAAGGCAACCATGGTTTCCACAACATCCTATATTTAATTCATTATAAAATTAATAATTATTTAAGAATAATTGTTGAGTTATTTTAATAAAGCAAAATTGAAATCTTACATTGATGTCCTTGGATCTTTTGTCAGCGAAAGCACCATCTTTTTTGATGTGCATCGTCTTTAACACTTCAAATGACGTGGGGGGGGGGGGGGGGGGGTTTGTTTCAATTCCTTTTTCTACTAAAATTAATTATTAAATTAATTAGTTCGAATAAGATGATGAGGAAATGTTATTTAAAAAAATATTCATATCATTCTTACCAAAGCAATACAATGTTGAATTGTGGATCTAGAGCCCACCTATAAGTGTGGAAAGACCAGTTCCAAGTCCTTCCTTTTCTGTACGCCAATTTTTAGTAGCTTGTTCATGTTCTTTTCATATTCAGGAGTATTCTAATGTTGCTGCCAGCTTTACCATATATTTTCTGGTATATTATCTTCCTTTTTCCCTTCAATTCGCATCTTGCTCAACCAATCCCCACATTGCTTTCCTGACACCCTATAAAACATTCACTTGACTAATGCATCATTTGAATCATATTAGTTACAAGCTTTCTGAGAAATATATATATATATATATATATTTCAACCAATAAAAATGCATAACCACATACAGTACTAGTAGCATAATGTGATTTTGAAATAATACAATTTTAACAAGTTTGAATGCTCTTAAACCATCTTTTCTTTTGTAAACAGCACACGAACAAATTACAAGTGACTAAAAATGTTAAAATATACAGATGTAGTTACTCCTATTGCTACTAAAATCATTTTCTCTCTAATCTTAGAGAAATAGATCAAAAAATAATCAAATATTTTAACTTTAAAAGCAATAACATCATCATGAATCATAACTTTCAAAGAGAGAGTAGAATAATAAATGGAAGTAATATGTTCTATTTCATGTTAATACCCCACTATACCCAATCTGAAAAAAATAAAGAAAAATGGAGCAAATCCAAATTAGATACTACACCATCATATCAAACATCTATAGAATCTCTTTTCTAACACTTATGCGATCTTATTAAGCACAACACAAGTTCAGCTCCCTTAGAGCATTCAGGTTTCCTTATCAAGATATGTGTCTCTTTTTGCTTTTGCTTATAAAAATTTACCATTTTATATCCTTCTATTGCCTAGACCACCTATTGGCTTCTTGATTTTTTATCAAATGAATACTACACCACCTATTGGCTACTTGCTTAATATTGTATCAAATGAAACTAAAGACTATTCATGTACATTTTAAAATGTGAATGGATTCTTAGTTGTTCAGAATTGAACTTACACTGCATTATTTTAAGCTTAGCTACCAAAAACCAAAATAATTATAAATAATCAATTTGTAATGCCCATAAAATGATGAGGAAAAGCAATATAAAGGCTGGTAGCAGAGCAACCTAAAAAAAGTCACATTCAATTTACAACATCAACATACAAATAAGATCAAAGGGTCCATCACCATCAACATCCATGTATCCATGATAAATTAATGGACATATACATACACACATATTTAAATAAGACCCATATACTGTTGTCAAAAAGCTATATTTTTTATTAAAAAGTACAAGCAGCAATTTTTTTTGTAGCCAGCAACAAGCAGTAATTTTTTTCAGCCAGCAACAAGTAGAATTTATTTGCTACGAGCAACAAGCAGAAGTGTAGTTAGCCATAATTAAATGGATAGGTCGAGTTAGAGTAGAGTAGAGAATGCTTGCTTTATATATGATTCCAATTCATCAACAATTTATATGCATACATATATTGATAAAGATGTATTTTATGTAAATATAGTCAATGTTTTGTTCTTATATTTAGGTGTATGCTTTGTTCCATGACCTATATATGGCAAAATATTTTCCAACCAATGTATTTTCATCAAGATTTTTTTTCTTCTTCAGATTTACTACTAGAATAGATGAATAAAAGGGTGTTTCTATCATACATAGGCTTAATTGTATCTCAGTACTAAAACATTATATACAACTAGTATAGCTACATTTTTCTTGAACATTAATATGTTCTAGTTTATCATATCCATAACATTTGATTTGTCATAATTAATATGGTTCAATAAAGGTGAGTTCAATAAGTAACCTCATTAATTGATAGCTTATTTATTGAATCGGATATCTATCCCTCAAGTGTACTCACCCTTTTTCCCTTTTTTACCATTTGGACTAGAAATAATATATACCCCTCCTTTTAAAATGAGCTAATCTAAATTATTATCCATTGATGTAAAATTTCTTACTAAATTTATCTAATAAATTAAATACCAAAAACACATGGCAATTGAGTTTTTTTTACTGATATCTACCTACAAATTAGAACTTTTTTTGTGGACCAAAGAAGCTGTAACATCACCAAATCTTGCTGCTATTTGAACATTAGGTTCCAAAAAAAACACTTGTAACTTAGCCCTCAGCATATACATTAAAAAACATGAACAAATCAAAGACATAACAAGTTTTAACTCTAGTTAGCCACAGAAAGAAACTTCCAACATGAAAAAATCATACTCTACCATAAATGAAATCCTATCAGATGCAACAAGTTTCCCACAAAGTATAGAACAAGAAGTTTCTAGAAAAAGGTTTGGTAGCTACAGGAATGAAGACAGCTAAACGTTGCTGCCAAACATCTCATTAAAAAGGAAAAAAAAGCTATCATAATGAACCCAATCTAACAAAGATATTTTGAATAAAAAGGAAGACTTTAAGAATAAAAAAAAGGTGTAATTAGTGAAACAATAGTTTCATTGTTACATCAATACCAACATAACATTGGCTGCAAAAAATAAAAACAAAATTCCATCATCATCAAACACGTACACTTTCACCACATTTGAAAGGTGATTCAGATACATGCAACAACCCAACAAAATAGTAGTTAGTTTACATAAATACACTAAAAAAATCCTGTCAAGTGTGCAATGGTAACAAGAGAACAAGTACATATGAAATACCTTAAATTCGTCCCAATAGAACTCCTTATTATTGGCAATCACCAACCTTCATGTTGTACCATCCATTTCTGGTCTATGCTTAAAAATCTTAGTAATGTTCATTGAAGCACTTGAAAGAAATCTATTCCAAAAATTACAAAATAATATTAAATGTTAAATCTCATATGAAAATAAATTATCTTGTATAGAAACCAATCAAAAAACAATAAGTGGCATAATAAACATTTTAAGCATGGTCTCCCTATCAACTGTCTCTATATTCTTTCTCTATGTGATACCACATGTGGTTGATGACCTGGCTAGTGCTGATGTGGTAGAAGACACCAGATCTGTCTGTGGGGTAGGTGGTGGTAAGTTCTCCACATTGAAGGTAGGTGTCAAACCTAAAGCTGGCGGGGCAGTGCTTGTATGTAGGATGGCTGGTGCAGATAGTTCAGTTGCCCGTCGAGCTCCATGATTAACTTTGCTCCTTGCTGAATGGCCACCTCTCAAACCTTCAATGAACATAATTACAAAATAACACATTTATAATGAACATGCCTACGGTGGTACATACATATGCAAGAAAAAAATACTAATAATTGAAAACAATATTATAAATATATTTATAAGGTCATAATAATATAAAGGCTTTAATCTTCAATATTGTCACATTATCATCATCATCATTATCTATTTCTTCATATTCTTCATCTGACTCTATTTCTAGCTCCACCTCTTCATTTTCTTGAAGTTCTATATCCTCAATATCTAAAAAAGGACAATTGTGATCAACTAATGATTTAGGTTCTTTGTCTGCTACAATATCAATATAATGGGTTTTGATGACATCCTCTTGAAATGCTCCTGTATTTAATAGAAAAATTTTTGATGTCTCGGCTACTTCCATGACCCCTCGAACTTTTATCTTGCAAACAACCCACCAATTACACATGTTTTTTCTTGTGCTTGGATAAGATTCATAATAGACCTGAATTGCTTGCTCCACAAGAATAAATGGTTCATATCTATTGAATCTTAATGTGTGGTTCTCATCAACAAGCTTATACTCAGGGTGACTTCTTGTACCTATACTTGGTGTCGGATCAAACCACTGACAATTGAATAATATGACTTTTTTTCATAGTAATGCAAGGTATTCCAACTGTAAAACCTCCATTAGTTGACCATAAAAGTCAAATTCTATTGCACTAAAATTAGAACCCTTTATGCATACTCCACTATTCATGGTTGCTTTATTTGATCCATGCCCCAAAGTGTGAAACTTATATCCATTCACATAATATCTAGGAAACACCTTAACACCTCATAAATATCTTTTTGCAAGGTCCTTTATGAATTGGCTGGAGATATTCGAAATAGGATCATGAGCCTATAGAAAAATTGAAAGTTATAAGAATTATGGGTAACAAAATCCAACAATATATATATATATATATAGTTGAATTTTTATTACTCATATGTGCCTCAAACCAAGATGCAAAGTCTTTATCAAGTTTAGCATCAACTTCGACTTCTACAACATATGGTTGATGTTCTCTTAATCTAGCAATAAATAGTCGATAGCAAATGACCATTAGTTTCATCAATTACATAAACAATTTTGCATATATAAACTAGTTTTCAATCATTTCTTTATATAGGGCTTTACTAAATATAGGGCTTTACTTCTTAACAATTCAATAGAATATACGTGCGAGCTCCATGATATTCATTTGGAGTAAGATATCAAAATATTTACTTGCCAAATGCTCTACTACCATGCTTAAATATGGAAAGCATCCTCTCATGTTCTTGAGTTTCATCTCTATCAATGACAATTAGATTTCGTGGCACTCTTTGATATCTTGTATTGACATATGGCTTAAAATAATGAGCACAAAATGAAGATGTCTCCTCAACCAAATATGCATTGCATATAGAACCTTCAACCTTTGCTTTATTGCATAGATTATTTTTCAACCTTCGAAGGTACCTAAAGATAATCTTTGTCAAGCTACATAAAATATTATGTCATTTTAAATTAGATTGACATATCAAATTCATATGAGTTATTTTTTTTGCTAACCTCTCAGATGGGTAGATTCATTGGTATTGAACATGACCTACTATCCTTGTTTCATATGGCAAATGAATGGCGAGATGCTCCATACAATCAAAATAACTTGGAGGTAATATATGCTCAAGCCTATAGATAATATTAGGAATTTAATCTTCAAGTCGCCTCATGTCTTCCACTATTATTACAATAGATGTAAGGTCTTTAAAAAAGTTATTCATCTCTGTCAAAGATGACCACACATTCTCTGGCAATAGTTCACAAAATGCTATTGGAATTAGCCATTGCATAAACACGTGGTAATCATGGCTTTTCATGCCAAATAATTTGAGCTTATTCATATGAACACATCTTTCCATGTTTGAGGCATACCCGTCAAAAAATCGAAGTTATTTCTGCCATTCACACAATTTTTTTCCTAACTTATCCAAAGTATAAGTAGCATTTGGATATTTACCTGTGCTCTCATTTTGGTGTAACTCTACTCGTCGACAAAACTCTTTTATTCCAGCCCTAGACTTTGCATTGTCTTTTGATTTTCCTTCAACATTCATAACAATATTGAAGACATTATCAAAGACATTTTTTCAATATGCATGACATCTAGATTATGTCGAATGAGGTTTGTACTCCAATGCGGTAAATTCCAAAAGATGCTTCTTTTCTTCCATCCACATTCGTAACTCTTGAAAATACGAGCATTCGTGGACTCAACATCAGTTTCTATCACTTTCTTCAACTCTAATTTCTCAATTTGCACTAATATTTCATCTCCTGATCCTACTTGTGGTGCAACTTTTCCCAGTGTTTTACCCTTCAAAATAGAATTTTTATTCCTTCGAAATTGATGATGTCTTGGTAAGAACTTATGATGATTTTCATCCATGATGTCTTGCCCCCTTTATTCAATGTAAATGCATATTAATCTTTCATGCAATGAGGACATGCAAGCTTTCCTGTAGTACTCCATCCCGACAACAGTGAGTATAGGAGAAAATCACTAATTTTCCACATTAGAGCAGCCTCAATTTGAAAATTATGCTTCTTTGAAATGTCATATGTACATACCCCCACCTCCCACAATGTTTTCAACTCTACAATTAAAGGTTGTAAGAAAACATCCAACTTTTCCTTTGGAATCTTTGGCCCTGGCACAATTATAGATAAAAACATATATTAATCTTTAATGCACATCCATTAGGGAAAATTGTATGGCATCAATATAACCAGCTATGATGAATATTGTTGTCCGGATTGACCAAATGGATTAAAGCCATCAATGGAAAGACCCAGTCGAACATTTCGACTTACAGCTACAAAATCAGGATGAGTTTGATTGAAATATTTCCAAGCTTCATAGTCTGAACAATGATGCATAACACCATCTTCAGACTCATGCTCAGCAATCTCTATAATCGAGGAGCCAAGGGAAAGTAATACATTTTTTTTATAAGGAACATTTATTTTCTGCATATGAGATCCACTCATTGGTCTCCTGAAATGAGAACGGTGACAAAACTTGCAACTTGCAAGTTCACTATCTTCACCTTTGTATATCTTGCAACCATTAATGAAACAATGAATCTTTTTTTCTAGTAGACCCAAACCCTGAACTAATTTTTTGGTGCTGTAGAAGCTTTCACTCATCACATTGTCTGGTGGTAGTAACTTGGATTTCAATTGAAAAATATCATCATAAGCACGTTCAGATAAATTGTGTCGAGATTTAATGTTCAATCACAATAGCAGAGAAACATTGAATGATATCTATTGCCAGACCAGATCTCCTAATCAATTGCATTCAGCATTTCAAATAATTTGGCAGCTGTTGGGCTTGGGTCCTCTTCAATGACATTAGGATTAAAGGAAGGGCAGCAACATCAATTTGCATTGTATCCAAAGCATTGTATGGTTGAGGATTGACAAATCCTAAGTCTATGACTTCATTGAAATTGACATCGAGTTTCCCAATATCTTACTCGATAGGCTTACCATGTAGATACCAATTATAATATTCACGGACAAATCCATACTGTGCTAGATGATATCTCATAGTATCCACCTCTTGAAAATTTTAAATCTGACACTTATGATGGTCGCATGGACCCTGAATCCTACTCTAGTCCATCAATTCTGGGTGACTCAGTGAAAAATTAATGAATCCCTCAAAGTCCATTTCGTACTCCATAGTAAAAGCACCATCTTTCATCTGATAATCAATCCACTATCGATTTGGTCATATTTTTTCTAATGTCAATATGTAGTCATACCTTTATGCCTACACTAATTCAAGAATATAAAATTTTTCAGCTACATATAAAAATAAATGGAAGAAAATTTTTGCTTGCAACCTTATAAAATAATTAAAATATAACATATATGTAAAACAAACAATAACCTGATTAAAAAAATATAATCTAATAACCTTTAAAAGATCAAATCATTATATTTTGTATGGTTGAACTTTTAACAACTTATAACCTGATTTTGAATTCAAGATATATAATATAACTTCATTTTGTAATCATACATAGATATTAACCTGATTTCAACATTTCATATTAATACAAATAAATTTGCTATTGATACAATGGTGTAGTTTAATTTTAAGTCAATGTATTAAAAACTTAAAATGAAATACTTTCATGCATACAACTAATTATCAAAAGCTAAACACATAAACTAGTCACAATGTATCAATGCTAACTTCAATCGAGGGTTGTATCCATGAAGGCCCTTCCTCTCAATAATTAATTAAGCTACATGAGGGAGAGACAAATCAGTTTGATAATGTTTCTTGCCTCAATACTGAGGTAGAAGATTTAAAAAGAAGAACAACAAACCAGCAAAATAAAATCATCAACTAGGTCAGAGTTAGACATCAATGATTCTGGTAACAACCCAAATTGGTGCTAAAATTTTATTTAGAGCTGGAGTTTTTGCAAGCAAAACACTAGACTTTTCTGAGCAAAATAGAAGAAAATGAGGGTGGTGCTACTGATGGTGGTGATTGAAGATGATGGTGATGGATGGCGATTGGGCTATGATGGTTGGCAGTTATGGGTATCAATTAGATTGGATTGGAACGGCTTGGGGAATTTAGGTTACCATCTAAAAAAAATTGAAAAGAATAAAATTTAAAGTTTAGTTTAAAGTGACTTAGAAGATTTCACAAAAAAATAAAATAAAGTGATTTAGGGAAGCTCAAAATGATGAAGTTGAGAATCTAAAATAAAAAGGGCATTGTTTTGGAAAAAGTAATGATACCAAAGTTATATTAAAAATTTAAATATGGTTTATGACATGTTGTATAATTATTTCCATTTATATTTTGTAAATAGAAATATTATGGTGTATAGAAAAATTTTACATTTTGTAATAAAGATTTTATTTTTTAGTAAAACTTTTATATTTATTTTATATATGTTTCATTGTTATTATTTTCATATTTATTATATTATATAATTATTATTTTATAAATAATTGTTTTAGAAAAAAAAATAACTATTATAATACATTACACAAAAGTTAGCATAAATTTACTTCTGTTGTTAAAAAAACAAAGTTAACAACCAAAGTTTAAATGATTAAATCAATATAAAATATTTTTAAATTCATTTAATTAAAGTTCCGTTAATTGTACGGGAAAGAAAATTATAGCCATATGAGAAAAAAAATATTAATAAATATACTAAAATATTTTAAAATTATTAATCAACTGAAAATTTTATCATGCTATTCTCGAATCAAAGTAATATTCATAAAGATATAAATAACTAAACATTTGCTAAATTTAGTGACGGAAATAAAATTCCGTAGCAAATTTAGCGAAGGAACCAAATTCCATCGCTAAATTAGTGATGGAACTAAGAATCCATCACTATTCCAAACATAATTTTGTTAGCTAAAATTCTAAAAGTTCCTTAGGGATAGAACTGATAATCCATAGCTAATATAATGATGTAACTGATAATCAATCGCTATCTAATAGCTCCCACCAACTTACTGCCTTATTGTGGTCACGAAATATTTTCCGTCTATAAATCGATCGCTAAGTTTATTTCCATCATGAATCCATCACAAATTTGTGATGGATAAAGTCCGTTGGTAAAATCTATCACTAAATTGGCTATTTTTTTGTACTAGACAGACAAACAGATAGTCAAACAGAAAGATAAACTAACAAAATATAGACTAATACATAGATAGAAACACAGATAGATGGATTGTTATAATGATGGATAGGGACATATTGATTAACAAATTGATAAACATTTTGATAAAGATAATGATAGATAAATTGATAGTCATATAGATAGGTAGATTGATAGATAGAAAGATAGAGAGATAGAAAGATACAGATAGAGAGAAAAAGAGATCGAGATGTTATTAGAAAAATAAATTGATAGATAGATAGACATATAGACAGATAGATAGATAGATAGACTGATAGATTGATAGGAAGATATATAGAGAGATAAATAGATAGACAGATAGATAAAGATATAGATATATAGATATTTAGATAGATTAGATAGCTAGATAGATAGAAAGAAAGATAATTAGATAGATAGATAAAAAGATAAATAGATACTTAGATAAATAGCCAAATAGATAGGTAGAAAGATTTATAGATATATAGATAGATAGATAGATAGACAATTAGATTGATAGATATAAAGACAGATAAATAGATCGATAGATAAAAAGATAGATATATTGATAGATTGATAAATAGAAAGTCAAATAAAAAGACAGATAAACAAATAAATAGACAGATAGATAGTAAGATAAATAGACAAAAAGATAGATATAGATAGAAAGATAGATAGAAAAATAGATAGACATATAGATATTTAGATAGATAGATAGGTAGATAGACAATTAAATAGACAGACAGACAGATAGATAGATAGATAGATAGATACATAGATATAAAAATAATTAGACATATAGATAGATAGATAGATAGACAGATAGACAGAAAGATGGACATATGATAGATAGATAAATAGAAATACACACACACACACACACGGATTAGATATATAGATAAAGATAGATAAATAAAAGATATAGAGTTAGATACATAGACAGATAGATAGAAATATAGATACATAGATAGATAAATAAATAAATAGATCGGTAGGTAGATAGATAAAAATAGATAGACAGAATGGAAAATAGATAGAAAAAAAGACTAATATATAGACATATTGATATATATAAATGGACAAACATACACTTAATTAGACAAACACATAAAAAGATAGAAAGAAAAATTGATAGATAAATAGATACATAGGTACATAGACTGATAAATAGTTGAATTAATAGAAAGATTGATAAACATATAAATAGATAGATTGATAGACAAATTGATAAGCAGATATGACTAATAAATTAACTAATTTATAGAAAAATAGATAGATAAATAGAAAGATAGATCGATAGATTATCAGACAAAAATTAAAAAAATATATAGACAGAAATATAGATAGATACATAGATAAATAGAAAGACAGACAGTTAGATAGATAGAGAGATAGATAGATAGATAGAGAAATAGATAAACACATAGATAGGTAGATAGAAAAATAGATAGATAGAAAATATAAAGACAAACATATAGATTGAAATATAGACAAATAATTAGAAAGAAAGATAGATATATATATATATATATATATTATATATATATATAT
>JAREIK010001793.1:146746-170058 GCA_029783825.1 Sapria himalayana
AAGTCAAATACATAGATAGATAAATAAATAGATTATTAAATAGATTTTTATAGATAGATAGATAAATAAATAAATAAATAGATAATAGGCAGATTGATAGAAATTTTTATAAACATTTTTATAGACAGATTTGTAGATAGAATTATAGATGATAGTTAGATTGATTTATTGATTGAGAGAAAGATAGAAAAATAGAAAGATAGACAAATAGATAAACAAATATATTTGATTGATTGAGTGACATATACATTGAAAAAAATATATATAGATAAAAGACATATAGATATAATGATAGATAGACAGATAGACAATTGAATAGACATATAGATAGGCAGATAGATAGATATACAGATAGACAGACAAACAGATAGATTGATTGATTGATTGATAGACAGTTACATACATAGATAGATAGACAGATAGATAGATATATAGATATATTGATAGATAAATACATAGATAGATAGATATATTAATAGATAAACAGCTAGTCAGATTATTAGAAAGATATAACAAAGGATTATTACACATATAGATTAAAAATTAGATTTATAGATAGATAGATAGACATATAGATAGACAAATAGTTAGATAGATAAATTGATAGATAGACAAATAGATATGCAGATAGGAAAATAGATAGATTGCTATATAAATAGAGAGATAGATAAAATGATAATAAGATAGATAAACTGATAGATATTCATATAGATATATAGCAAGATAGATGCTTAATAGTTAGATAGACTTATAGATTGACAAATAGATAGATAGATAAAAAGATAGATAGATAGTCAGATAGATAGATAGTCAGATAGATAAAAATATAGCCAGATAGAATAATATATATATAGACTGTTAGATAAAGAATTATATAAATAAATATAAACATAGATAGATAAACAAATATATACATAGATAGATAAACAAAAAAATAGAAAGATAGATAGAGAGAGAGATAGATAGAGTAATAAATTTACAGAAAAATAAATAGGCCAAAAGATAGAGAGATTGACAGATAGATAGATAGATAGATAGACAGATAGATAGACAGATAGATAGATAGATAGATAGATATATAGATAGATAGATAGATAGAAAAATAGATAGATAGACTGATAGATAGACAAAACTATAGATAGAGAGATAGAATGATTGATTAGTAGATTGATTATTATATAGATAGATAGACAGATAGACATATAGACATATAGATAAATAGATAAATAGATAGATAGATAGATTGATATATTTATACATAGACAGGTCTAGAAATATTAAAATTTATAGACAAATAGATATTTAAAAATATAGATAGATAGAAAGACAGACAGACAGACAGATAGATATATAGACAAATATATAGATAGATAGATAGACAAATAGATAGATATAGATATATAGACAAATAGATACACAAATATATAGATACATAGACAAATAGTTAGATAAATAGATTAATTGATAAATAGACATATAGATTTTTAGATAAATAGATAGATAGGTAGGTAGATAGAAAGACATATAGATAGAAAGAATGATAGAAAAATAAAATCATATAATGATAAATAGATAGATAGATAGATTTATTGATTGATAGATATATAGATAAAATAATTGATAGACACATATATAGATAGATAGATTGATTGATTGATAGACAAGTAGACATGTAGATAGACAGATAAATAAAAAGATTGATAAATAGATAGATATGTAGAAACTTAGACAAATAGATAGAAAGACAGACAGACAGACAAAATATAGATAGATAGACAAATAGATAGTCAAACAGATAGATATATAGATAGATAGGCAGGAAGGCAAGTTGTTAGGAAGATAGATAGATAGATAGATAGATAGACAGACTAATTTATAGATAGGTAGACATCCATACATACAGATAAATAGATAGATAGATAAAAAGTTTACCGAATAGATCAATAGATAGATAGAAAGTTAGATAGAAAGATAGATAGATAGATAGTTAGTTAGATAGACAGATATACATACATACATACAGACAGATAGATATATTGATAGATAAATAAATAGATAGATAGATAAATATAAAGATAGATAGATAGAGAGATCGATCGATATATAGATAAATTGATAGAAATTATGATATATAGATTTTTAAATAGATTGACAAATAGTTTAAAGATAGATTTATAGATATATTGATAGATAGATTCATAGACAATATATTATTAGACTGATAGATGTAAAGATAGATAGACAGACAGATAGATATATATATAGATAGATGATAGATTGATTGATAAATATATAGATATATAAATAGACATTTAGATATATAGATAGATAGATTTATAGATACATTAATAGATAGATAGACAGATAGATATACATATAGAAAGATAAAAAGATATAAATACAGATAGATATAAAGATAAAAAGATAGATAAATTTTTTGATAGATAGACATATACATAGATAGATAGATATACAAATAGATAAATAGATAGATAAACAAACAGATAGATAGACAGACATATAGACAAAAAGATAATTAGATAAATAGATAGATAAACTGACAGATAGGCAAGTAGTTAGGCAGGCATACAATCTGGCTAGTAGGCAGATAGATTGACACACAAACAAACAAATAGACATATAATTTGAAGACAAATAGACATACACAAAAATAGACTGGCATATAGTCAAATAGATAGATATATCGATATATAGATATACAGATATACAGATACATAGAAAGACAAACAGACAGATAGATATTATATAGATAGATAGATAGTTTGATAGAGAGATTGATAGACATATATATAGACAAATTGAAAGTTCGATAGATAAATATATAAATAGAGAGATAGATAGATATATAGACAAATATTTAGACATATAGATAGATAGATAGATATATAGATATATAGATAGAAAGATTGATAGATATATAAACAATTTGATAAATAGAAAAATAGACAAATTGATAAATAGATTAATAGACATATTGATAGATAGATTAATAGGCATATTGATAGAAAAATTGATAGACATATTTATAGATAGATAGATACATAGATATATTTAGAGATGGATATGTAGATAAATAGATAACAAAAGAATAGACATAGAGATAAATAGATATTAAAAAAATATTAGACTGATATAAAGAAAGATAGACAGATTGATAGGCTGATAGATAGACATATAAATAGACAGATAGACACAGATCGATACATAGATAGATAGATAGATATATAGATAGATAGAAAGAAAAAAAAAATAGAGTTATAAAAAGACATAAAGATAGAGAGATAGATAGATAGATATACATATTGATAGATAGATAGATATGTAGATAGATATATAGATATATTGATAGATAGACAAATAGATAGAAATATAGATAGATATATTGTTAGATAGTTAGGCAGTTAGATAGACAAATAGATAGATAGATAAATAGATAGATAGATAAATAGATACATAGACAAGTATATAATAGAAAGCTAAACAGAATGATAAACATAAAGATAGATATATAGATAGACAGATAGATAGACACACACACACACACACACACACACACACACTATATATATATATATATATATATATATATATATATATATATAGAAATATATATATAGATAGATAAATAGATAGATAAATCAACAAGTAGATAGACAAATAGACAGACAAACAGATAAATAAATAGATAGATATATAGATAGACAAATAGATTTTCAAACAGATAAATAATAGACAAATATATTGTAAAATAAAAAGATGAATATATTTGATAGATAGACATACAAGCAAGTAGTAAGGCAGCTAGATAATTAGGTAGGTATGCAAAAACAAAGAAAAACAAATAAATATACACATATAAAGATAGACAAACATACAAATAGACAAACATACAGATAAATAGATAGATAGTTAGTTAGACACACTGATAGACAGGGATATAGACAAATAGACAGACAAATATATTAATATATATATATATATATATATATATAATGTTTGATGGATAGATTCATAGACAAATTAATAGGCAAATAGATATATATATAGATAGAAATATAGATAAAGAAAAATATATATATATATATATATATAGAAAGATATACAAATTATTAGAAAGAATGATATACATATTAATACACATTTTGACAGATAGATTGATAAATATATTGATAGACAAATAGATAGATAGATAGACATATAGATTGATAGACATAATGATAGACAGATAGTTAAGGAGTTAGATAGATATATAAATAGATTAGTAGACTGATATATATATATATAGACAGTTAAATAGACATATTGATAGATAGATAGATAGAGAAAGATAATTAGATAGATAGAGAGGTAGATAGATAGATATATAGTTAGCTAGAAAGACAAGTAGATAGACTTATAGATAAACATAGAGATATACAAATAGATAGGCAACAAGATATATAGACATAATGATTTATATATAGATAGATAGATAGACATGCATATTGATTGATAGATAGACATATATATAGATAGAAAGATAGATAGATAAATAGATTGATTGATTGGGAAATAGATAGACAAATAGATAGATAGATATACAAATAAATAGATAGATATACAAATAAATTGATAGATATATAGACATATAGATAGATAGATAGACAGATAGATATGTAGTTAGATAGATATATAGAAAGACAAGTTGATACCTTGATAAATAGATAGATAGACAAACAAATAGAGAGATAGGCAGAAAGATTGATAGAACCTCAAATAGTCTGATCGATAGAAAGATATATAGATAGCTAGACAGATAGATAGGCGAAAATTTAGATAGACAGAGAGATTGAGCCATAGATATATGGATAGATAGACAAATAAATAAATAAAAAGATTAATAGATAGTTTGATAGACAGACAGATAGGTAGAAGATAGAAAGATATATCGATAAATAGATAAATAAATAGAAAGATTGATAGATAGAGTGTTAGATATATAGATAGAAAGATATATTGACATATTGATAAAAATATTGATAGATAGATTGATAGACATTTTTATAGATAGATAGATAGATAGATTGATTGATTATAAACATAAAGGTAGATAGATATATAGATATATAAAATGATTCATAAATATATAAATGGATCAATAGATTATTAGATAGATAGACAGACACATAGACAAATAGATAGGTATATTGATAGATATATAGATAGAAAAATTTAATAGATAAATAGATAGGTAGATAGAAAGATAGATGGATAGACATATATATAGATAAATAGAAATATTATATTGATAGATAGATATATAGATAGATAGATTGATAGATAAATAGATTGATTGGTAGATATATAGATAAATATATAGATAGCCAAATAGTTTGATAGATTTTTAAATAGATATTTACTATGATATATATATAATTAAATAGATAGATATGCAGATAGATTAACATATTGATAGATAGATAAATATACAGATAGATAATCATATAGAAAGATAGATATATAGTGAGATAGAAAGATAGATAGATATATTGATAAAAAGACATAAACATACAGACAGATAGATAGATAGATAGACAGATATATTGATAGATAGATAGATAGACAAATAGATAGAAATATAGATATATCGATAGATATACAGATAGATAATTAGATAGATAGATAGATAAATAGAGAGGTAGTTAGATAGGCAAATACATATACTAATAAATAGATAGATAGGTAGATTGATATATAGATAGATAAACAAATGATGGATAGATTGAATGATAGATAAACATATAGATAGATATATAGATAGACAGATAAATAGACAGATTGATAGATAGAAAAATATGTAAAGATATATATAGACAGATAGATACATAGATAGATAGATAGATAGACAGACAGACAGATAGATTACAAATATATATACAAATAGATAATAAAGTAAATATATAGATAGATAGACAACCATGCAAACATCAAGCAGGCAGACAATCAGGTAGTTAAAGAGACATATAATAAACAAAAAAAACAAATAGACACACATAATTATAGACAAACAAACAAAAAAACAAATAGACAAGCAAATAGATAGATAGATAGAAAAATAGATATATAGGTAGATAAATAGGTAGATAAATAGGTAGATAGACAAATAGATAGACATATAGATTGATTGATTGACAGATAGATACATAAATTGATAAAGATCTAGAAAGATATATAGAAATATAAACATATAGATACACAAAAAGATAGATAGATAAATAGATAGAAAGATAAATAAATAAACAAAATGATAGAAAATTTAATAGATATATTGATAGACATATTGAAAGATAGATTTTTAGATAGATTGATAGACATATTGATAGACAAATAGATAGATAGATAGAAGATAGATAAATAGATATATAGAGAGAAATATAAATTGATAAATAGATAGATAGATAGACATACAGATAGATAGATAGATAGATTGATTGAAAGATATATAGATAGATATTTAAACAAAATATTAGACAAATATATAGATATATAGAGAGGCTGATAGATATATAGATAAATAGAAAGAAAGATAGATATATAAATATAAAGATATTTAGATAGAAAGATTGATAGGCAGATAGATAGATAGATAGATATATAGATAGATAGATTGATTGATTGATAGACAAGCAAAGATATAGCCAAAAGATTGATAGATAGCTCAATATATAAATAGATAAATATTTAGAAAGAAAGATAGACACATAGATTGACAGATAGATATGTAGTTAGGTAGAAGATAGAAAGACAATCTAAAAGACTAATAGATAGACATGCAAGGAAATAGATAGATAGCTTTACTTATAGATCGATAGATACATAAATAGACATACAGAAAGAATGATAGAAAGATAAATAGATAAATAGAAAGATTAATAGATATTATGATAGACAAATAGATAGACAAATAGAAAGATAGATAGATAGAATGATAAATAAAATTTTACTAGATAGATTGATAGATATATTGATAGACATATTGATAGACAAATAGAAAAAAAATTAGATAGATAGATAGACAAATAGATAGATTGATAGATCGATAGATAGACAACCTAATAAATAGATATATAGATACATAGATTGATACACATATAGATAGATTGATAAATAGACAAATTAATAGATAGATAGATATATAGATAGAAAAATAGACATATAGATAGTTAGTTAGATAGATAGATTTATAGAAAGATAGATAAATAGATTAATAGAAAGATTGATATATAGATTGATATAAAGAAATAAAGATTGCTTTATTTATTAATTTATAGATATTTAGAAAGATATAAAGATCGTCAGATAAATATTGTTATAGTTCACTAGATTATTAGACATAGTGATAGATATATAGATAAATAGATAAATAGATAGATATACAAATAGACAGATAATATATAGAATGATAGATTGAAAGAAAATTGATAGTCAAATAGAGAGTTAGAAAGATTGATATACATATAGACAGACAAATAGATAGACATATAGATACATAGATAGATATATAGATAGATATATAGATAGATAGATAGTTAGATAGATAAATTAAAACAAATATTAATTGATAGATTGATAAATATTTTGATAGAAAGATTGATGTACAGATTCATAGACAGATTGATTGATTGATGATTGATTGAGAGAGATAGATAGATAAATATATAAATAGATTTATAGATATATTAATAGGTCAATAGATTTTTAGAATGCTAAATAGATGGATAGTTAGACATACACACACACACACATATAGAAATTTAATAGACAAATAGACAGGTAGTTAGAAATAGAGTTAGATTGATTGATAAATAAATTGATAGGCAAATAGATATATTGATACATAGATAGATAAATTGTTAGATAGACAAATATATAGACAAATAGAAAAACAAATAGATTGAAAAATAGAAAGACAAATTGATAGACAGATAGATAAATAGAAAGACATATAGATAAACAAATAGATAGATAAAAAAAGTTTTACATATAGATGAAAATATTGATAGAAAGATAGATAGATTGATTGATAGATAGATAGATAGATTGATAGACAGATAAATAGAAAAATAGATAGAAAAACAAATAGATAGATAGATAGATAGATTGATTGATTGATAAATAGATAGATAGAGAGGCACATAGATATATAGATTGATAGTAAAAAAGACAGATAGATGGATAGACAGATAGATAGACATATGAACAGATAGATAGATATATAGATATATTTAGAGATTGATAGATGGATAGAAATTTTGATAGATAAATTGATAGAAAGATTGATAGAAAGATTGATAGAAGATTAATAGAAAGATTGATATAAAGATTGATAGAAAGATTGATAGAAATTTTTATAGACAGATTAATAATAGATAGGTACATATTCAAATTGATAAAAATATATATAGATAGATACACACACACACACACATATATATATATATATATAGACAGAAATATAGAAAGATAGATAGATAGAAAGATAGATAAACATATAGATATACAAATAGATGGATAGATAAAAATATATATAGATAGATAAATAGATTGATAGACATATAGAGAGAAAGATAGATAGACAGATATATTGATTTATTGATAGACATATAGATAAATAGAATGATAGAAACATAGATAGACATATAGTTAGACAGATAGATAGATAGACAAAGAGTTAGATAGAGAGATAGATAGATTGATAGATTGATTGATAAATAGATAGATATTTAAATAGATTATTAGACTAATATATAGATAGATAGATAGACATATATATAAATAGATTATTAGACAGATATTTAGATAGATAGATAGACATATAGATAAATAGATAGATAGATAGAAAAATATATAGATCGATCGATAGATAGATAGACAGACAGATAAATAGACAGAAATATAAATAGATAGATAGACAGATATATAGATAGAAAGATAGACTAACATATAGGTATATAGATTGATTGATAGATACATAGATATATATTTATATATATATATATAGACATAAATATAGATAGATAGGCAAATATAATGATAGATAGATATAAAAATAGATAGACACATAGATAGAAAGTTAGAAATGCTGTTAGATTGATATAAATAGTAATAGATATATAGAGAGAGAAATAGATAAATATGTAGACAGACAGATAGATAGAATGATAAATAAATAGATTAATAGATATATAAATTGACAGATAGATAGATAGACATATAGATAGATAGATCGATAGAAAGATAGATATAAACAAAGAAAGATAGATAGATAGAATGACAGATAGATAGACAAGTAGATAGACAGATAGATAGATAGATAACTAGATAAATATATATAGATAGAGAAATTGATATATTGAATGATAGATAGACAAACTGACAAATAGATTGACAAATAAATAGATAAGAAAGTAGAAAGTTAGATATATATATATATATATATATATATATATATATATAGACAAGAAAGTTAGATAAACAAATAGATAAATAGATAAACAAATAAATAGATAGATATATATATATATAAAATAAAACAGATAAATAGAAAGTTAGACAAATAGATAGACAAGAAAGTAGTTTTGGCAGGAAGAAAATCAGGCAGACAATCAGGCAGGTAGGTATACAGATAGATAGATAAACAACCAAATAGACACATATAATGATAGAAAATATATAGAAATAGACAAACAAACAAATATATAGACAGGCAGATGGATTGATAGATATATTCATAGAAAGATTGATTGATTGATAAATTGATTGATTGATTGATTGATAAATTGATTGAAATATTGATAGACAAATAGATAAATAGATAGACATATAGATATACAAATAGTTTGACATATAGATGAAAATATTGATAGAAAGATAGATAGATAGAATGATAGATAGATAGATAGATTGATAGATAGATAAATAGACAAATAGATAGAAAAACAAATAGATAGATAGATTGATTGATTGATAAATAGACAGATAGAGAGGCACATAGATATATAGATTGATAGTAAAAAAGACAGATAGATGGATAGACAGACAGATAGACATATGAACAGATAGATAGATATATAGATATATTTATAGATTGATAGATGGATAGAAATTTTGATAGATAGATTGATAGAAAGATTGATAGAAAGATAATAGAAAGATTGATATAAAGATTGATAGAAAGATTGATAGAAATTTTGATAGACAGATTGATAATAGATAGGTACATATTCAAATTGATAAAAATATTTATAGATAGACACACACACACACACACATATATATATATATTGACAGATATATAGAAAGATAGATAGATAGAGAGATAGATAAACATATAAATATACAAATAGATAGATAGATAAAAATATATATAGATAGATAAAAAATATATATAGATAGATAGATAAATAGATTGATAGACGTATAGAGAGAAAGATAGATAGACAGATATATTGATTTATTGATAGACATAAAGATAAATAGAATGATAGAAACATAGATAGACATATAGTTAGACAGATAGATAGATAGACAGAGTTAGATAGAGAGATAGATAGATAGATTGATTGATAAATAGACAGATATTTAAATAGATTATTAGACTAATATATAGATAGATAGATAGACAGATATATAAATAGATTATTAGAGTGATATTTAGATAGATAGACATATAGATAAATAGATAGATAGATAGAAAAATAGATAGATCGATAGATAGATAGATAGACAGATAAATAAACAGAAATATAAATAGATAGATAGACATATATATAGATAGAAAGATAGACTAACAGATAGGTATATAGATAGATTGATAGATACATAGATATATATACATATATATATATATATATAGACATAAATATAGATAGGAAAATATAATGATTGATAGATATAAAAATAGATAGACACATAGATAGAAAGTTAGATATGCTGTTAGATTGATATAAATAGTAATAGATATATAGAGAGAGAAATAGATAGATATGTAGATAGATAGATATGTAGATAGACAGATAGATAGAATGATAAATAAATAGATTAATAGATATATAAATTGACAGATAGATAGACAGGCATATAGATAGATAGATCGATAGATAGATAGATAGATATAAAGAAAGAAAGATAGATAGATAGAATGATAGATAGATAGACAAGTAGATAGACAGATAGATAGACTGATAGATAGATATATAGATAACTAGATAAATATATATAGATAGAGAAATTGATATATTGAAAGATAGATAGACAAACTGACAGATAGATTGACAGACAAATATATATATATATATATATATATATATATATAATAAAATAGATAAATAGAAAGTTAGACAAATAGATAGACAGGAATGTAGATTAGGTAGGAAGACAATTAGGTAGACAATCAGGCAGGTAGGTATACAGATAGATAGATAAACAAACAAATAGACACATAGAATGATAGACAAATATAGAAATAGACAAACAAAAAAATAGATAGACAGGCAGATGGATTGATAGATATATTCATAGAAAGATTGATTGATTGATTGATTGACAAATTGATTGACAAATTGATAGACAGATAGATAAATAGATAGACATATAGATAAACAAATAGTTTGACATATAAATAAAAATATTGAT
The DNA here is from genome assembly GCA_029783825.1 of Sapria himalayana. NCBI lineage: Eukaryota > Viridiplantae > Streptophyta > Magnoliopsida > Malpighiales > Rafflesiaceae > Sapria > Sapria himalayana. The sequence continues at coordinate 158,441 of JAREIK010001793.1, forward strand.
AGAAAGATAAATAGATAGATTGATAGATAGATAGATTGATAGATAGATAAATAAACAAATAGATAGAAAAACAAATAGATAGATAGATAGATAGATTGATTGATAAATAGATAGATAGAGAGCCATATAGATATATAGATTGATATTAAAAAAGATAGATAGACATATGAACAGATAGATTGATATATAGATATATTTAGAGATTGATAGATGGATAGAAATTTTTAAAGATAAATTGATAGAAAGATTAATAGAAAGATTGATAGAAAGATTGATAGAAAGATTAATAGAAAGATTGATATAAAGATTGATAGAAAGATTGATAGAAATTTTGATAGACAGATTGATAATAGATATGTACATATTCAAATTGATAAAAATATTTGTAGATAGACACACACACACACACACGCATATATATATAGATAGATATATAGAGAGATATATAGAGAGATAGATAGATAAACATATAGATATACAAATAGATAGATAGAAAAATATATATATAGATAGATAGATAAATAGATTGATAGACATATAGAGAGAAAGATAGATAGACAGATATATTGATTTATTGATAGACATATAGATAAATAGAATGATAGAAACATAGATAGACATATAGTTAGACAGATAGATAGATAGATAGAGTTAGATAGAGAGATAGATAGATTGATTGATTGATAAATAGATAGATATTTAAATAGATTATTAGACTAATATATAGATAGATAGATAGACAGATATATAAATAGATTATTAGACTGATATTTAGATAGATAGATAGACATTTAGATAAATAGATAGACAGATAGAAAAATAGATAGATAGATCGATAGATATATAGACATATAGATAAATATTTAGATAGATAGATATATAGATAGAAAGATAGACTAACAGATAGGTATATAGATAGATTAATAGATACATAGATATATATACATACATATATATATATATATACATAAATATAGATAGATAGGCAAATATAATGATTGATAGATATAAAAATAGATAGACACATAGATAGAAAGTTAGATATGCTGTTAGATTGATATAAATAGTAATAGATATATAGAGAGAGAAATAGATAGATATGTAGACAGATAGATAGATAGAATGATAAATAAATAGATTAATAGATATATAAATTGACAGATAGTTAGATAGACATATAGATAGATAGATAGATATAAAGAAAGATAGATAGATAGAATGACAGATAGATCGACAAGTAGATAGACAGATAGATAGGTAGATATATAGATAAATAGATAAATATATATAGATAGAGAAATTGATATATTGAAAGATAGATTGATAGACAAATATATATATTTATAAAATAAAACAGATAAATAGAAAGTTAGACAAATAGACAAACAAGAAAGTAGTTTTGGCGGGCAGACAATCAGGCAGACAATCAGGCATGTAGGTATACAGATAGATAGATAAACAAACAAATAGATACATAGAATGATAGACAAATATAGAAATAGACAAACAAACAAATAGATAGACATGCATATGGATTGATAGATATATTCATAGAAAGATTGATTGATTGATTTACAAATTGATTGAAAAATTGATAGACAGATAGATAGTAAGAAAGATTAATAGATAGATAGATTAACATAGAGATAAATAGACATACAGTTAGATAGATAGATAGATTGATAAAGAATTAGATATGTAGATAGATAGATAGATAGATAAAGAGAAAAAAATCACAATTCCTAGAGAGAGAATCTCGCCATTACTGCCCGAATCAAGCTCCTCTCAAGCTAAATATGGAGCAAATAGACTTATTACTAAACAATAAGTCGTTTGCATCGATATTAAGAGAGCCCGCGCATCCTTCATGCTGCTTCAATAACAAACACTGGAGTCCCGCGATTGTTTTTTCAATAGAGGAGATGCGCAAATTCATGGAGCCCTTTGAATATATGCTTATTGGTAAGTTTTCACATGGAAGGCCTCGCCCGAAAGAAATACAGCAGTTTATCTTCTCGTTAAAGCTTACGGGAAGGGTGAAGCTAGCTGACTACGACGGGAAGCACGTCTTCCTGCAGTGTTTTATGATTGAGGACTTCTATCGCTTATGGAATAGAGGTCTATGGAAAATTAATGGCTTTCCTATGCGTGTTTTGAGGTGGACGAAGGAGTTCAATCCACTGGAGGAGGCGCCTTTAGCCCCGGTTTGGTTTTCCTTACCGAATCTCCCATTATATTTGTTTAACTCACTATCTCTCTACACAATTTCATCTTGTTTGGGTAAACCTGTAATTCGTGATGAAGCTACTGTTTCTATGACAAGGCAAAGCAAGGCTCACGTGTGTGTTGAGTGTACCCTACTCACTCTGCCACCTAATTTGATCTGGATCAGTAATGGAGAGGATGGGCAGAATAATGGGTTTTGGCAACCTGTTATTCCCAAAAATCTGCCTGCTTATTGCATAAAATGTAAGAGACTAGGGCATGAATCGGGGGTGTGTAAGTTGGGTACAGAACAATCAGAAAATGTGCAAGGGTTAGAAGGTAGAAAAAGAATGGTAGAAAGATGGATTAGGAAGGAGGGAGGGGCTGGAGAAAAACCTATAATTGAGGCAGGTTTAATGGAAGAAGTAGGGGAGTATATGAGAGAGAAAGTGAGTAAGTTATTAGGAGAGGGAGAGGCTAGTAATAGAGTATATCATGATCGGAAGCATGGAGGAAGGAGATAAGCTTGGGGAGGGAGAAAAATGGAGGAGGTGAAGGGTAGAAAGAAGAGGAACAAGAAAATTAAAACCAGAATAATTTTAAAAGAAAAACTGGATGACTATAACTGGATAGAGGATGACCTCTTGGATTTCCCAGAGGAGGATGCAGAGGTGTTTAGTTGTCCTTCAATAGGTAGAGAAGAAGAGGAACATGCATTCTATATAGAAAAGGGGAAGGATGATTTGGATATTTATGAGGAAGATTGGACAAAGCTCACTAGAACTCAAGCAAAGGAAGCCATAAAAATAATGGCAATGCAGCTTGGGTGGCAGGATAAATATTATGAAAAAATACAAATAAACTCGAATGCAATTAAAACCCCAAAGAATAAGAAAAAACAATTAAAAATAAAATATGAGACTAAGTGTACAACTAGATCCCAAACTAAGCTAGGAATTAATGGATAAATGCCTTTATTGGAACATAAGAGGGATTGCTAATAATCCCTCGATAAATAGGTTAAAACAATTAATTAAAACTTATAAAATTTCTCTTGTAGTCATTGTGGATCCTATGATCCAGAAGGATCAATTAATCAACTACAGCCAAAAACTAGGGTTTAACAACGCATATGCTAATATAAATAGTAAACTCTGGATAATGTGGCATAATTATTTGGACATTGAAATTTTAAAAAATACAGATCAGGTAGTACATTTTAAAATAAATAAAGAAACAGATGAAATAATATCGATTGTATATGCTAAAAATGATAAAAAATCAAGGTTAGAACTGTGGGAGGAAATGCAGAATATCGCATCTAGGAATGCACCCTGGATTATAGGAGGTGATTTTAACATAATCAGGAGTAATCAAGAAAAGAAAGGAGGTAAAACCCCGGATCCAATAGCAATGACACAATTTAATGAGGCGATCTCAAACTCGAAATTAATGGAAATAGATTTCACAGGTTAAAGTTACACTTGGTGTAACAACCGGAGTAAAAGAAGCATAATTTGGGCTAGACTGGACAGAGTGCTGTGTAATGCTAATTGGTTAGCTTTGCATGGGGCTACAGGGCTAAGACATCTAAATAGAACCTGTTCGGATCATTGCCCATTACTTATTACAATCTATAAGAATAATCAAATATCAGGTAACTTTAAATTTTAGAATATGTGGGAAAAGCACGCTGGCTTTGAAAAACTGGTAACTGAATCCTGGATGGAGCTAGCAATGGGGAAACCGATGCAAGTATTAATGGTTAAGCTTCATAGATTAAAAATATATATAAAAATATGGAATAAAGAAGTATTCGAAAATCTAAATCAAATAATAAAGCAAGAGGAAAAAGTAGAAAAACTAGAATTAGAGTACGATAATAATAACACAGAGGTAAAGAGATAGGAACTAAATAAGGCTAAAGGGGACTTGAGGCTTAAGTTGCATATGGAGGAAGTATACTGGAAACAGTGTTCAAAAATTAAATGGTTGAAAGATGGAGATAGAAACACTAAGTTCTTTCACAACATGTGCAAAATAAAGGCTCAAAAAAATAAAATCAAGGGAATTAAAACTAAGGAGGGAATATGGGTTTAAGAAGACAAGCAGATAGGATTCCTCTTTGAGGAATTTTTTAAAAGCCATCTATGCAGACAGGCTCCCCAAGTAGGAAACTCATTAATGGAAGAATCAACACAGTCATCTCTCTAGAACAAAATCAAATGATGGAGAAGATCCCGGAGGAAGAAGAGATTAAAAATGCAGTGTTTGATCTGGATAAGGATAGTGCAGTAGGGCCAGATGGTTGGAATAATTATTTTTTTCAGTTAACTGGCTCATTATCAAAAAAGATCTGGTTCCTGTAATTGCCAGTTTTTTTGTAGGCGCTGACATTCCTAAGGCATGGGCAAACTCTTTCATAGTGCTAATCCCCAAAAAAGAATCACCTAAAAATGTGAGGATTTTAGGCCTATAAGTTTATGTAATGCAATTTATAAGATCCTTGCTAAAATTATTAAAAACATACTTAGTAATATTTTACCATTTATAATATCACAGGAACAAACATGATTTGTTAAGAATAGATTAATGATTAAAAATATTAGATTAGCATCAGAAATGATGAAAGAAATAGCATTTAAAACGAGGGGAAGTAACTTAGCAGTTAAGCTAGATTTATCTAAGGCATTTGATAGTGTAGAATGGCATACACTATGTTTCGTTATGAGAAAAAAATTGGTTTCTCTGAAACATGTATTGATTTAATATATAGATGTGTAACAAGCACTTGGGTTAGAATTATTGTAAATGGAATGAAAGGAAAAGAATTCAAACCTAGACGTAGCTTGAGACAGGGGGACCCATTATCGCCTTTATTATTTGATATGTACTTAGAATTATTAATTGTTGATTTAAATAAAAGAATGTCAGAGGGCAAAATAATCCCCTTTAGACAGCCAAAAAACACTCCGAGAATAAGTTGTTTAGCTTATGCAGATGATATTATCATTTTCACAAATGCGAATAAAAGTTCATTGAAAAACCTGATGGAACTTCTACAATTATTTGAGAAGGAAATAGGACAAGCCCTTAATAAGGATAAAAGTCAATTAATGTTAGAAAAAAAATCTTACGAAAAAGTGGTAAAAAAAATTAAAAACATAACGGGTTTTAAACATAAAAAAGATGCTTTAGTATATTTAGGTTGTCCGATATATGAAGGAAGGCTGAAAGAAAATTATCTAACGCCTTTACATGATAAAATGAGAAGGAAAATAGCAGGTTGGAAAGTAGATCTATTAGGATTTGGTGGGAGGATTACATTAATCTCCCATGTTATTCAAAGTACACTAGTACATATTATATCATTCATACACCCACCTAAGAAATTTACAAATAAACTAGAGATGGAAATGGCAAATTTTTTTTGGGGAAAAAAAACGAAAAGCAGAAAATTCACTGGAAAAATTGGAAAGACATCTGTTATCCTAAAGCGGAAGCGGGTTTAGGCATCATTAATTTACAGGACATGGTGGCTGCCTGTGACTGCAAAGGATGGTGGAGGATAAAAGAAAATGATTCCCTCTGGGCAAAATATATGCGAGCAAAATATCTAGAACTAGAACATAATCGCATTAAGCAGAAATCAAATAGTTGGAAAGCATTGGAAAAACAAAAGGAAATAGTAGATGCTCACTCATTACTGAAAAAATCGGGATGGAAATGGACCCTTAATCCACAAGATAATTTTACGTTAAAGTCAGCAAAAGAATTGATAAGAAGGAAAAAACTCGTGCAATCTTTATTTAAATGGGCCTAGAGAGCAGGTATTCCACTGAAAATGTGCTCGCTGGCATGGAAAGTTCTGGTAAATGCACTGCCTGTGGACACTAATGTGAAAAGAAATGGTGTTAAAATGACCTCCAGATGTGAATGTTGCTTTGCAGAAGAAGAATCAATGGATCATCTACTTTCAAGTGGAAGAATCGCTGCAGTAGTCTGGAGGGAATTAGGAGACCAGTTACAAATAAGTAAAAAAGAGGATAGAATAATTGATAGATTAAGAGTTGGGGAAATGTAAACCCTAGTAGTTACATCAAAAACTGGCTCACTCAGAATCTACCTCATATAGCAATATGGTGCCTATGGAAAGCTCGTAATAAGAGTAAATTTGAGGGTATAAGAATGAATTCAAATGAAATTATAAAAGATATAATTAAAGAAATCAGGAATATATCAAGTATAAACCCTATAAAAGTTGATGGTTCTTGTTTAAATAAGGTAGCTGGAATATTTTGGGGCCTCGCTATTACAAATATGAAACAGGGATGGGTAAAAAGTATAAGTTGGAATAGGCCTCCGAAAGGTAAAATATCATTAAACACGGATGGTAGCTTCAATAGGGATACTAGTATAGCAAGTGGAGAAGGGAATCAAATGGGTATGTGATAAAAGCATTTACATCGGCTACAGAAGCATTCTCAGCCCTCCACTCAGAGATAAAAGCTTTGAATATAGAATTAAATGTCTGTAAAAAATTAGATTTAGAAAATATACAAATTCAAGTAGACTCTATGCTTTTGGTAGATTTAGTAAGTGGAAAAATAATTCTTTGGAGGTATGAGGAAGAAATAGAAATTATTTTGAACCTCATTAAAGTGCTTAATGCATCAATCTTACATATATATAGAGAAGCCAATACTTTGGTGGATAGCCTTGCAAGATTAGGTTCGATAAGAGGAGAACATGAATTTGATGAGGTTTCAATGCCAGAAAAATAAAGGAATAGCGAAAATGGACAAGAAGGCCTTCCCTTATTTAAGATTAGGAAGGGTATTATTAACAGAAAAAATAGAATATGAAAATCCAGTAGCTGCTGTGTAGGGGAATCTGAAAATTATAAGAATATGAAAATAGAATATGTGTGTATCTATATTAAAAAAAATTATATATGTCTATTTATCTATTAGTCTCTCTTTATATGTGTGTATCTATCTATCTATCTATCTTTATGTTTGTCTATCTCTATATGTGTCTATCTGTCTATCTTTTTATAGACCTTTCTTCCTATACATTTATCTGTCAATAAGTCTATATATATATATATATATTTATTTATTTATTTATTTATTTATTTATTTATTTATTTATATTTATATATATTAAGCTGTCTATCTATCTATCTGTCTATCTGTATATCTGTTTATAAATCAATCAATCAAAATATTTATCTATCTATCTGTGTCATCTTTTATGTATCTATCTATATATCTATCTATTTATATATCTAACTATTCTAATATCTGTATGTCTGTTAATCTATATATCTTGTCAATAAGAGTATCGATCCTTCTATCTTTCTGTCTATCTAAATTTTATCTATTTGTCTATCTATCTATGTGTCTATCTATCTAAGTGTCTATCTATATATCAATCTATTTGTATATCTGCATATATGTATATCTATCTATCTATCTATTTGTATGTCTTTCAATCTATCTATATATCTATCTACCTATTTGTTTATCTGTCTATCTATCTCTCTATCTATCTGTCTATCTATATGTGTGTATCTATTAGTCTATATATCTATTAGTCAATTCTAATATCCATGGCTTTTATTTGTTTATCTATATGTGTGTATCTATATTAAAAAAAAATTATATATGTCTATTTATCTATTAGTCTCTCTTTATATGTGTGTATCTATCTATCTGTCTATCTTTATGTTTGTCTATCTCTATATGTGTCTATCTGTCTATCTTTTTATAGACCTTTCTTCCTATACATTTATCTGTTAATAAGTTTATATATATATATATATATTTATTTATTTATTTATATTTATATATATAAATCTGTCTATCTATCTATCTGTCTATCTGTATATTTGTTTATAAATCAATCAATCATAATATTTATTTATCTATTTGTGTCTATCTGTTTATGTATCTATCTATATATCTATCTATTTATATATCTAACTATCTATATATCTGTATGTCTGTTAATCTATATATCTGTCAATAAGAGTATCGATCCTTCTATCTTTCTATCTATCTAAATTTTATCTATTTGTCTATCTATCTATGTGTCTATCTATCTAAGTGTCTATCTATATATCTATCTATTTGTATATCTGCATATATGTATATCTATCTATCTATCTGTTTGTATGTCTTTCAATCTTTTCTATATATCTATCTACCTATTTGTTTATCTATCTATCTATCTCTCTATTTATCTGTCTATCTACCTATATGTCAATTTGTCTATCTATCTATCTGTCTATCTGTATATATATCTATCTATCTACCTCTCTGTATGTTTATCTATATTCTGTCTATTTGTCTGTTTGTATATCTGTCTTCAGTTTGTGTCTATCAATCTATCTTTCTATTTGTCTATATACCTATATGTCTATTAGTGTATATTTCTATCTGTCTATCTATCTATCTATCTACCTATATATCTTGTTGTCTTTTAGAGTATATATCTATCTATCTGTCTTTTTGGCTATCTATTTATCTATCTATCTTTATATCTATCTATATGTATATCTATCTATATATATCTGTCAATATGTCTATATATCTATCTATCTATATGAAAATATGTCTATCTATATAACTATCTATCTTGCTATATATCTATCTATCAAATAATCTATCTATCTATGTATTTGTCTATCTGTCTATCTAACATTCAATCTATTTATATATGTAACAATCTATCTAAATATTTATGTACCTATCTATCTATCATTTATCTATGCATCTATCAATCTATTTATCTATCTATATATTATTATATCTATCTATCTATCTATGTATTTATGTACTTGCATATAGGGCTTTTGACTATATTTCTATCAATCCATTTGTTTATTTTTCAATCATTCAATATATCTATCTATCTACCAATATGGCTATAGTTCATCTAACTATCTATGTGTGAATTTGTGTAATTGTCATTTGGTCTATCTGTCTATCTTTTTATCTATCTATCTATCTATATATTTTTTTATTTGTCTATCTATCGATATATCTATCTATCTATTAATTTATCTATCAATCTATATATCTATCTAAATACCTTTTTATCTACTTATTTATCTATGTATCTATCTATGTGTCTATTTGTCTATCTATCTGTCTATTTTGCCTATCTGTATATCTATATATTTTTCTATGTATCTATCAATATCTCTAACTATCTTTCTATCTTTATATCTATCTATTTGTATTTATTTATTTGTTTATCTATCTATCTTTCTATCTAAATATCTATCTACCTACCTAGCTATCTATCTATCTATATATCTATCTATCTGTCATTCTATCTTTCTGTATATCTATCTATTTTTCTATCTGAGTATCTATTTATCTATCTATCTGTCTATCTATATTCTTTATATTTATCTATCTATTTATGTGTATATATGTCTATAAGTCTATCGGTATATGAGTTTATCTATCTATCTGTCTATCTATTTTATATATTTATCTACCTATTAATCAACCTATTTATCTATCTATGTATCTATTTATCTATCAATCTATCAATCTATTTATCTATCTATCTATATTTATATTGATCTATCTATCTATTAGCATATCTAGCTATCTGCTATCTATATATCTATCTATCACTCTATTTGTCGATCAATCTACCTATCTATCTATCAATCAATCTATCTACCTATCTGCCTGTCAGCTTATCTATCTATCTTTATATTTATCTATATGTCAATGACTCTACTTTTCAATTTGTCTATCTATTTATATGACAATCTATCTATTTGTTTATCTGTCTATCTATCTATCTGTCTGTGAATCTATTTATATGTCTATCTATCTATCTATCTATCTATCTATATATCTATCTATTTATATGGGTATTTATCTATTTGTCTATCACTTTATATGAGTACCTATTTATCTGGATATCTGTCTATCTCTATTCTAATATCAATCTATTTTCTATATGTCTATCTTTCTATATGATTATCTGTCTATATGTCTATCTATATATTAGTCTTCCTTTATACGTGACTATCTGTCTATCTATCTATCTATCTCTATATGTGTCTATCTGTCTATCTTTCTATCTACCTTTCTTCATATAAATTTATCTGTTAATAAGTCTATATATATATCAATTTGTCTATCTGTCTATCTATCTATGTGTCTATCTGTCTATCTATCTAACTATATATATATCTATATGCCTGTCTATCTATATATCTGTCAATCTGAGTATCTATCCTTCTTTCTTTCTTTCTATCTAAATTCTATCTATTTGTCTATCTGTCTATGTGTCTATTTGTCTATCTGTCTATCTACCTATCTGTCTATTTTTATATACTGCATATATGTATACTATTATTTGTCTGTCTGTCTGTCTATCAGTCTGATCTATCTATCTATTTATTGTTTATTGTTTATCAATCTCTATATTTATCTATCAATCACCTATATGTCTATTTTCTATCTAATATCTACCTCTTGTCTGTCTATATTCTGTCTATTTCACCAATTTGTATAAATGTCTTTAGTTGTGTCTATCTAGCTATCTTTCTATTTGTCTTATACATATATGTATATTTGTGTATCTTTTATCTGTCTATCTATCAAATCTTATATGTCTTGTTGTCTATTAGAGTATATATCTATCAATCTGTCTATCTGTCATCTATCTATCTTTCTATCGATATCTATGTATATCTATCTATATAATCTATCAATATGTCTATATATCTATCTATGTATATGAGTATATGTCTATTCCATGTAATTGTCTATCTTGCTATATATCAATCAATCTTCAAACAATCTCTCTATCAATGTATTCATCTATCTATCTATCTTACTTTCTATCAATCTATATATCTAACAATCTCTATGTATCTATCTATCTATCTATCTATCGATTTATCTATGCAACTATCAATTTATCTTATATTATCTATTATCTATTTATCTACCTATCTTTCTATCTATCTTTATCTATCTATTAATGTATTATGTACTGCATATCTAGCTTTTGACTATTTGTATATCAATCCATTTGTCTATTTGTCAATCATTCAATCTAACTATCTATCTACTAATATGGCTATCTTTGCTATCTATCCAAATATCTATGTGTGAATTTGTCTATTTTTCAAAAGGTATATCTTTTATCTATCTATCTATATATTTATTAATATGTCTATCTGCGATCTATCTATTTATTTATTTATCTATCTATCAATCTATATATTATCTAAATACCTTTTTATATCCTATATATCTATGTATCTATCTATGTGTCTATTTGTATATCTATCTGTCTATCGGTCTATCGTCTATTTGCCTATTCTATATATATAATCGACCAATCTATCTTATTATCTATATGTTATCTAT